>PVIW01009592.1:0-50873 GCA_004026585.1 Noctilio leporinus | reverse complement strand
AACCAGTGACCTTGGGGTTCGCAGGCTGGCACCTTATCCACTGTGCTATCAGCCAGAGGGTAAATCTTTATTTCTGTCTGTCCTACGATCAGACTTACAGAAATTCATGAAGAAGATCCCAGAATATCAAATTAAGGAAATTAAGAAGGAGGAGATTTCAGAAACTGATTGGACCCTGCTAAGGGAAAATGAATCCAGCAAAGTTTTTAAAGGAAAATACCACCAATCTTCAGTGGCTATAAAAGTATTCAAAAACGTCCAGGCCAGAAACATTGGGTAAGTTATTTCATAGAGTCCTCTCATGTGTCATTTCACTTCGTCTCCGTAACTCCCCGTAGGAAAGAGGCACATTATCTCCATTTTTAGGTGGGGGAGCTGGCCTCAAAGGGTTACAAGACTTGCCCTGTACTCTTAAGGATCAGAGCCCAGACTTAGATGCCTCTTTTACAACGTCAGTTCTATAAACTTCTCTTGTTTATTCGTGTCTAGTTATTTTAGAATTTTATTCTCTTTCATTTCTGTTTCTCTGTTAATTCCCCATCCCCCCCACAGACAATAAAGTATGTTTCATTTGCATGTGTTCTTGTAAAATGTATGTTATTATGTATGTGAATTTTTAATTTTCACAAATGGTAGTATAATATGTCTGTGGCCTATTGTTCTTTCCTTTTTCACTCAGCATCACAGAACATGTATTACACTTCTAGCCCTTTCCTTCTGACTGCTGACTGGTGTAGATCCATCTTTTATCTATTTTTCCAGTGAGAGAACCCAACCTGTGTCCAACTTTCCCTCACTAAAAATAGTACTGCCATAAGTATCCCTTTATGGGTCTGTATGAGGATTTCTTTGGGCTATGTTACCAGAAGAGAAATTAGTTGATCATAGAGTATGCATTTTTCCCATTCTTATGCTTATAAAGCAACATCTTATTTTAATTTGCATTTCTGTTAATAAATTTGAACATTTATTCATATGATTTTTAGCTATTTGGGTTTCCACTTCTCTATACTCCCTTTTTATACTCTCTGATCTTCTTTCTGTCACAGTTGGTGTTTTTATTTTAACTTATAGAAGATCCTCATATATTGTCGGAATGAATTTTTCTAAGCTTTAGATGCTGCAAAGGTCTTATCACATTTTCTATAATTCCTTTGAACTATTTGTCAGTGGTGTTCATCAACAGACATCTTAAATTTTTTTTTTTCTTAAATGACTTGCCATAAGGTCACAGAGCTAGGATTAAATCCCAGCAGAGCTAATATTCTCTCTCTCTTTTTTTTTTTTTTGACTTTAAAAAAATTTTTTTATTGTTGTTGTATTACATCCATCCCCTTTTTGCTCCCCTCTGTCCCCCTCTCCACCCACCCATTCCCCCCAAAGTCAGTCTCACCTGTTGTCCATGTCCATGGTTCCTTTATACTAGGTTCTTAACATCTTAAATTTTGATGTTATCAGTTCTACCAGAATTTGTTTTATTTGTGCTCTTGAAGTGCCTTTCCCCATCCCTCGGTATTCTAGATTTCTTCTATTAACTGCAGTTTTACTTTTCATATTTAGGCTTTAATCCTCCTGGAATCCACCTAGTTTTATTTTTATCTACACAGTGAGTCCATTTTCACTACACCATCTAGTAAATGTTCTTCCCTATTGATTTGTGGTGCCACAGTTACTGTACATTAAGTTTCTATTTAGTCATGGATTTGGCTCTGACCTCTCTATTTTATTCTGCTGGTCGCTTTGTCTTTGCGCCGATAACACCATGTTTTGTTTTGTTTCGTTTTATTATGACTTTGTAGTAATTCTCATTATCGTAATCCTCTTGATTCTTCTTTCTCAGGTTGCCTAAGCTAAATGAAAAACACATTCCTCAATATACACACTGAGATTTTGAGCGGGATAGTTTTTTTAAACAGCTCTATTGAAATATCGTTTATATACCATAAATTCACCCATTTAAAGTGTGTAATTTAATGGTTTTTAATGTATTGCCATGAAGTGATTTTAGAATATTTTCATCATCCCAGAAAAAAACCCTATGCCCATTAGCAGTCACTCCCCATATATTCCCACCCCCACCCCCACCACCTCTAGCCCTAGGTAATTACTAATCTATTTTCCATCCATATGGATTTGCTTGTTCTTGATATTTCATATAAATGGAATTAAATGGCATGTGGCCTTTTGTGTCCGGCTCCTTTCGTCTAGCGTGATTATTTTCAAAGTAAGTCTGTGTTGTAGCATGAATCGTACATGCTAATTCTGCTACCAAACATTCGAGGGGTTCCACATTCTGCCATCAGTGGCCAAGCTCATCACAGCACCAGTTCTCACCCCAGGAGATGCTAACGGTCCCTAACATCCCACGCATACACTGGTGGTCCCTAAACTAAATGTCTTGGAGGGACCTTCCAGTCCTGAAATCCTAATTGTCCCTTTTATCCTCATAGAACAGTAAGGCATACTTTCAATAATGAGGTCAAAACCATGAAGAAATTTGATTCCCCTAATATCCTGCGTATTTTTGGGATTTGCATTGATGAAACAGGTAAGGAGTGCTTCTGGGGTCGGTCCTTCTTTTGGTAGTCTGTCATGTATCTTCTGTGTTATAATGCATTGCAGCAGTAAAGAACAGCTAAAAGGGTGGGATTTACATGGTGTTATTATTATCAGTGATACTTTTTAAAAACTATTTAAAAACTTTTTTCTGGATATTTACTTATTTTTAGACAGAGGGGAAGGGAGGGAGAAAGAGAAGGAGAGAAACACCCATGTGAGAGCAACATCTATTGCATGTCCCCAGCTGGGGAACCTGGCCCACAACCCAGGCATGTGCCCTGATGGGGAATTGAACCAGCAACCTTTTGGTTCATAGGCTGGCACTCAGTGCACTGAGCCACACCAGCCAGGGCTATCAGTATTAATTTTTTTACATCCCATGATGTAGGTTCCCATCTTCTTTCAGGAAAGGAGGGCTTGAATTTGGCATTAGCTCAAGGGCTGGTTTGCACTAATGTGGCCACATCTTCTCTTGCCTGTCCACTGGGGACCCAGTGGGTATTGTTCAGATGCTGGCCAGGGTAATGAGTGCATTTTGTTGCAATAAAACATTATAAAGCTGACTGACCAGAACAAGGAATCTATCCTTAATCATCATTAGTGCAGATCAAACCTAAAACCTCAATTGACCTGCCCCTTTACCAAGAACCTTATGCATCAGGTCCTTTTTAATTTTTATTTTTTAATGTGGCTGCATATTCTTGTTTAGCACAGCCTCTCCTGTAGGTTACATTCTGTTGCTCTTACCTACCGAGGGGACACAGCAACTCCTGTCTTACCCCCTCTAGCAGCTTCTCCTCAGCCTCAGACAACTAAAGGGAAACTTCAGTGATGTTTGTTCTCATGGGTGGTGGCTGAAGATGACTGACTCATTCTTTGTGTGTTGGTTCTTGTGTCTTAGGCCCACAACCAGGGACCCTGACTCTGGTCTGAGCTCCCCTCACCAGCTCCTGCGATCTGTGCACCATTCATTCCTTCCACACATATTTACTAAGCTCCTGTTGAGCCCTGTGCAAGCAAAAGAGACCCTGCCCTCTGGGGGCTTACACTTGAGTAGGGGAGACAAGACTCAGATAACTAAGAGGAATGTATAATTGTGACATGCCAAATACAATGAAGAAGGAGGTGCTAGAACTCTGTGGGTGTAGGACCCATTTAGTGAGGTCAGGGTGCACACTGTGTGAGATGGGGAAAGGAGGTGGGAGGGAAACGGTGCAGAGCTGAGCCTGTCTCTGTAGAGAAAGGGGGCGATGGACTGCCGAGCAGGGCCTCTGAGTGTGATCTTCTTTCCTTCAGTGACCCCACCTCAGTTCTCCATTGTCATGGAGTACTGTGAGCTTGGGACCCTGAGGGAACTGCTGGATGAGAAAAAGGACCTCACCTTTGCTGAGCGTATCATCCTGGTTGTGGGGGCAGCCAGAGGCTTATACAGGTACCTTATAGGTTGAAAGCTGCCAGAAAAAACAGAATGAGTCTGCCTCCCCTGCTGGTAATCCCAGGGATGGTGAGAGAACAGACCAGAAGCCCCAGATAGTCTCACCTTCCTTAAGTTATTTTATTAGTAGTCTGATTATAATACTCCGGATGGGAGGCGGAAAGGAAGCTTAACCCAGGGAGCACCAGATCACACAACTGAAGGTGGAATTTGATGTGCAGGTTGCACTTATGGAGTTGGGCAGGCCTTACTCTTAAGGTTGCCAGGTTGAGCAAACAGATACAAGATGCCCAGTTAAAGTTGAATTTCAGATAAGTAATAGTGATTTTTAAAATATAAGTCTACCTCAAAGATCACATAAGACATACTTTACTAAAATTTCAGATAACAATAAATTTTTTAGAAAAAGCATGCAATTTTAGGACTTATACTAAAAAAGTTCATTGATTATCAAAAATTCAAAATCAACTGAGTGTCCTGTATTTTATCTGGCAATTCTCCTTACTCTCACATGCAGATTCTATGATTTCTTTAGCCCAAGGGTCCCCAAAGGTCAGTCATTCACAAACCACTTTTATGATTTTTACTCTATCCACAGTTCAGCCAGTATTATTTCCTTAATACTGTTCTTTAAATGAGCTCACTTAAAAAAAAAAAAAACACCTAAATAAACTAAAAGAAAAGGACACTGTTTATTACTACTGTAAAATCCAAAACCAGAATCACCTGCCACAAGTAGGTGACCATTACTGAAAGCAAAACAGTGCTATTAAATTCTGCATAATGCTGCCTGCCAAAGGGTCTATAAATTCAGACCCGCATTTTCATTGCACATCAGCAGATTTAAAGAGGCATTAAAGATACCAGACACTAAATGGAGACTTTCTCCTTAATATAATCAGAACTTGAAAGGAAAACCATTTTCTTAACTATGTCATCTTGCATACCACGTATCCCATACTTTTGGAAATAGAGCCCTAGCTATTTATTTCACATATAATTAATAACTAATGTTAATTAATAATTAATGTTAACTCAATTCCCTATACTAGTGTGTTTTATGAGAAGTAATTTTAGACTGTAGGGGTGATGCTATTAGTGCACCATCCAGAAGACCTCTGATCCTTTTTAGCAGCTCTGCGTACTCATTCTCCACTCAGCTTACTTTGCTATTCCCAGCTCCTGGCTGCCATCTACAGAGGAATATTGATGGGCACTGGAGCGCCTTCACCCTTATAGGTAGCTAAAAGCGTCCAGGAGTTTTGTATCCATCTCTCCCTGTCCCTGTCCCCCTTGTCCTATCAATGGATAGCTACCCATGAGGAAAGTATGGTACCGCCCAGCCTCATTATCCCTGTAATGACTGTCAAGCCCCTCAGGAAGGCTTGTGCAAAGGTCACTAACACTCCCTGCCTTTGGTCATGTCAGGCTGCACCATTCAGAAACACCAGAACTCCACAGAAACATGAACAGCATGAGCTTCCTGGTAACTAGCAGCTACCAAGTGAAGGTGAGCATGGCCCTCCAGGGGGCTCTTTGAGTTTGATGTCTGTGACTGTTTGCTGCTGGGAGAGGGACACCTGTTTCCAAAAAAAAAAAAAAAGTTGTGCCTGCCTGGTTCTCTGCCTTAGTCTTAGAACTGAACTCAACTTTTCCCCCGCCTGGACAGCTTTTCATGTGTCCACCCCAGGACAGACTCAATCCTACCTGCTGTTATGATGGCCGTCCTCCCTCATGGCCCACTTACCAGGGATGGAGTAAGAGTCATTTCCTTTTAGATGCCTAGACACCACTTTACCTTCCCTCAATACCCACCAGGGGATCTTCTCAGGTCCAACTAGAATTTGTACTCAGAGGACTGACACAGGCCACACCTGGCATTTCAAATTACTTAGAAGGTTACCATGTAGGAAACAGAGCTTGCCGGCAGGGCAGCATCATATCTTTCCAGTGGGAGTGCCCACAGCTGTCCCCACAGTCACCCAGGAGATATTCTCTCTGCCTTGCCCCAGGTGCTAGAGAAAGAGTCTCTCCTTGGGTGGGTGTGGGGCCCTTTAGCTTTAGAAGCCTCATGAGCCACAGAAGGTCAATATTATCTTCTAACAACTCCTCAGGCATTTCTTCAAGTGTCTTCACAAGGGGCTGCCACAAAGCCCGACATCCCTATCAGCTCTTTATAGTCCTCCTACCCACTGCCCATAAGCATTTACCAATCAATGATTATTTTTTGTCATCAACAATATTACTTAGGAGAATAGGTGACAGTCTGCCTTTATCAGGTTCCCAGGGGAATGGAGCTAAAAAGTCAGATTCTCCTACAGAAAAGGAAAGGGCTTAACTCAATGCCCACAATTCCCAAATGCTAAGAGAATACTGTCTTTGTCATTCACAGAAGGCTTTCTTCCAGCCTAATGAATGTAGGGACAGCCCTTGACAACCAAAAATAGGTCTTTTCTGCCTTTCAGATGCCTTTTCTCTTCACCACTATGATGTAAGAGCTCCAACAGCACCATGTCTACATCACTTTTGGTCCTCATCCTGCCTGACTGTCCCATGTGCTAGTCAGCTATTCGTCTCTGTTATCTAGCAGGTGCCAGATGTCAGAGGATGTCAGTGCTCAGTAACCACATCATTGAAGGAGGATGAGCCCTTTAAATGCCTTATCCTTTCCCTGACCTTGCCCCTAGCTTTGCATATCTGGCAAAGTTTGAGGCTGGCAGCCCTCTGCACCCTGATGCTGCTAATAACAGGTGTGCAAGGAGCAAGAACATCTACTCCCATTAATTGTGCTGTTGCTTCTTTAAGATCACGGCCTTGGCCAAGCAGGGTCAATGGGGGTAACTCACAATTGTCATGTAAACTCCAAAGGAAACAGGCTGGCTGTTTTGTAGGGTCAGAGAGAACAGAAGCAATGCCCCTATGTCATTTTTTCATCCGCTTCTCAAAAAAAGTGAGCCATGTGGTAGCTCTATGCACCTCTGTCTGCCCTCACTGAGTGGAGCTGAGTCCTCAACTGAGAAAGCCCTGTATCTAACACATTAGTACTAGAACAACTGCAACTTTCCAAGTCTTACAGGTGCTCTATACCTGTTATTTGAAGTAATCTTCATTACCCCATTTTATAGAGAAGAAACCTCTTTGTGTTTGTTTTTCTTGGTCAATGCACTATAATAAATTGAAGCCATAATGCCAGCCAGTAGGGTAGCCACACAGATAGAAGACACCACTGGAAATACATCCCAAAGTTAAAAGACCATCCCGTGACAATCATGTGTAGCGTCAACCTCCTGCCCTGTACCCTCAGCTGAAGATTGTGTTGTTTCCTTGTATCTCTCACTCACCTCTCTATTTAGCTTTCAGGATTTGGATTGAACAAAACACAGACTTCCATCAGTAGAGCAACTAAGAGAAAAGAAGCAGAGAGATTCAGCTCCACAGCATATGCCTCACCTGAAATATTGGAAAATGTGTTTAATAAATATGACGAAAAAGCGGAAATATACAGGTATGTTCATATTCAGATGAACAGGACAGGAAAGCCCAAGTCAGACTCCATATCCAAGGACTATCATAACTCTAGTCTATTCAGTGGAATTGGGTGGCAATCAGAAAATTCACTATAAAGTTTCTAGAAATGGCTCAGGGGTATGAAAAATGGAAACATTGTGATTGTTCAGTTTCTTGGTTTTCTTTTAGCTTTGGAATTGTCCTCTGGGAAATCGCCACTGGGAAGATTCCATTTGAAGGTACCCAGCTTGAAGGCTGGCTCAGATGGTGCTGGGATTGGGTCCTGTTCCCATAGACTAGAACATCCCCATCAGTGCTGTCCTGGGTGCTTTGTCCCCCAATGTGGGCACTGCCTGGCTGGTCAGTGAAGTCATTGGAAGCACTGGTTTCTTCAATACTCAAAGTCCCTAGGTCTGAGGCCAGCCATCATCATCCAGAGAGATGTGTGAGTGCCAGAGCAATGTGTAAGCCCCCACCTTTCCATCCTGTTGTTTCCATGCCAGGCTGTGATTCTAAGAAGATCTACCAACTGGTGGCTGTGGGCCGGCACCGGGAGCCACTGGGTGAAGATTGCCCTTTGGAGTTGCAGGAGATCATTGATGGTTGTCGGGCATATGAGCCCTCCAGGCGGCCCTCTGTTAATGGTAGGGTTCTCTCAGCTCTAAAGAACATGAGCCACACATGTTATTTCAGATTTGTGAAAGATTGCTTTTGTAGTTCATAGCAGGGGTGAGTTTGCCCCACTGGGGACATTTGGCAATGTCTGGAGACATTTTTGATTGTCACAACTCAGGGGAGATGGGGTGGGGTAGGGTGTACTATTGGCATCTAGTAGGTAGATGCTAATTCAACATCCTACAATGCACAAAACAGCCCCTATAACAAAGAATTCTGTAGCCCAAGTATCAATAGTACAGGACTTCAGAAGCTAAGAGATGCTGTTTAGTCTAAAGTGGGTTGGGAAGGCAGATTACCCTAGTCTATATCCCCACCCCCTCCTCTCTCTTTTTGTCTCCATACCTCTCTTCTTCCCTCCCTTCCATCCTCTTCTAGGCTCCCTTACAAGCCAGGTCTGTCTGGTATTGGAGAACCTAATACCTGAGACTAATTCACACTAAGATGTGAGTTTACCTTTCCTTTGTATTTGAAAAGCTATTTGTATTTGAGAAGTTGGCCAAGCAAGGGGGAACTTCATATCACAAAGACATGAATGCAGATGGTGGTTTAGGCTCCCGCCAGACCTAAGGGAGTATAGTTTCTACACCATTGTGCAGTGTAGAAACATCTTTGTGTTTTTAGCTTGGCTTTCAGCTCCTTTCTCTTGTCTGACTTTCTGTTTATTCATTCACAGAAATCTTGGAGAAGTTGGATAACTTTCAAAGCTAAGGATTGAAACTGAAACTAGGAGTCCCTGGACAAGAAGCTGGAAGAGGTGCAAGCAGGGCATTTTTCTCTCTCCAGTCTGTTGGCATGGAGTTATTTATGGGCACAGGGAGGCAGCACTTCTCTGTTACAAATAGAAAAGTCCCAGTCATGCAGAGCATAGTCCCCTCCATATAATATTGTCAAAACTATACCTCTGATAGTAACTGTGAGAGATGTTTTATAAAAACGTATCTTTCTTGCCCTGACTTTTGTGGCTCAGTTGGTTGGGCATCATCCAGCAAAGTGAAAGGTGGCCAGTTCAGTTCCTAATCAGGGCACATTCCTAGTTTGGTCCCCAGTTGAGGCACATATGAGAAGCAACCAATCAATCAGTGTTTCTCTCTCACATTGATGTTACTTTCCCTCTCTTTTTCCCTTTCTTCCCCCCTCTCTAAAAATAAATAAAGTTTTTTAAAAAGAATCTCTCTCTGTAACTACACCTCTTGGCACTGTGACTTTGCAGCTCCTCCCATCATAGGGTGGAGTTTGTCTATTTGTGAAACTAATATATCATTGTACATCAATTATACTTCTATTGAAAAGAAATATTCTTTCCTACAAACTGAAATGTTAATAAATGATGAAATTATATATGTGGGATTTGATTCAAAATCCAGGAGGAGGGGGAATAATTATAAAGAAAGTAAAATAAGATTAGCTATGAGCTGCTAACTGTTGAATCTGGATGACGGGTTGATAGTGGTTCATATGTTCTTCTCTTCTGAATATTCTTTTTTTTTTTTTTTAATTTTATTGTTGTTGTATTACATCCATCCCCTTTTTGCTCCCCTCTGTCCCCCCACCCACCTACCCATTCCCCCCAAAGTCAATCCCACCTGTTGTCCATGTCCATGGTTCCTTTATACTAGGTTCTTGTCTAAGCTGCTCCCCATCTTTGCCTCTACCTCTCCCTCCGCCCTACCCTGTTCCCCTGACCACTGAAGGCCTATTCCTTGTATTCATATACTTGGTTCTGTGTTGGTTGTTGTTTCTTCTGAATATTCTTAAAATTTTCCACAATAAAATGATTTTTCAAAAGGAAAAAAAAAGTGGAGTCTACTTCTCCGTCACTTAAATCTGGGCTGGCATTGTAACTGCCTTTGTCCAATAAAACGTAGAAGTGATTGTGTGCCTATTCCAAGACAAGGCTTCAGGAGGCCTTACCAATTTCCACTCCCTCACTTGGATACTTACCCAGACATGAACTAGGCTATTGTGTTGGAGGATGAGAGACCATGTGGAGCAGAAATATCCTGTCCCAGTCATGGTAGACCAGCTGGCCCAGCAGCTCAGCCAACAACTGACCCAGTCACATGAGTGAGTCCCATCAAGGCCAGAATTTCACAGCTGAGCCAGACTAAATTGCTCATTCACAGAATTATGATCTAAATGTCTTAAAACACTAAGTTTTGGGATAACTTATTACACAATGGTAGCAACTGAGCAAACACTGTTCAGTCTTTACTTTTGCCCAATGACCTTCCTATTTGGATACCCATGGCCTTGTACTTCTGACCCAACCATACTTCCAATATCAAGTCTCAGAGTTCTCCTACCAGATATAGCAAACTTTAATGCCTGTAGTAGCTCAGAGGAAATCTACATGAGTGAGCTGAGCCTGGGTGGGGGGACTTTAGTGAGCGGATGAGTTTTGTTAAGGGCAGCCTCCACTCAACTTCAGCCATTTTGGGGAGGGATCCTAATGTTTCCAGAGTGCTCCAGTTTGTCAAAAGCCGGAAACTAATATTTCTCTGAAAACTGTTCATATTTTTAAAGGATAGCATCTCATCAAAAATTATTTTAATGCCATGTAAGACAAACAAAATAAGTTAGTTTAGGAACTGCAAGATTTTAATCCCTCTAGAGTCAAACCTGTGTCTCCTGCATGTGGTTGGTCCTTTTGTTCTGCATTTTTACACCTTAGCTCACGGTGTATATATGCCTTACATAGCATACACTAACTCTACCTCTATCTCCCCTTGGCCCAATTCATTCAACAGCAAATGGGCTGGATGTTGTTCCAATCACTGAGGAGACACAATAAACAAAATACATTTGGAGTTTATATTCTAGATTTCATCTTTCATGGAGATGCTTGAAAAATATTAGCTATCGATCGTGTAAATAAAATTTTTTGCACGAGCGCTTCAATCCCAAGAAAAGATACATACGAACAGGATTATCCCAGGTCTTTTCATAGGCTCTAATTTCTGGGGCAATGTTTGGAAATTATTGGATTTGCTACTAGCCTTTGAATAAATATAACTCCTTTACTAAAGAAGGAGAACCAGCAACGAGCCACAGTTTTAATTGTTGCATCTGACTTTCGTAACGCACCGAAAACACGTTTTTTTTTTTCCTCTCTCTCAACTTCTCTTCCGCCACAAAGCTCAAATAAACAACGGCTCAACCCCACCTTAGCTCTAGAGTTCCGGGGAAGAAGACCAGGTGACTGGCCCTAGCGTTCCACCAATTGGACGCGGCGTACTCGCGCGCGATCCCGCCTAGTCAGTTTGCGAAAACCAGCCAATGGAGGTGCCGCTCTTTCATCCAGCGGCAACCAAAGGAAGAAGAAGAGAGACTATTGGTCAGCGGCTGGGACGGCTGCCCAATAGGAGCAAGCCGCGGCCGCGACTCTGGCGGGCCGCTTGAGCAGCGGGAGACGAGCGGCTGGAATCGGCGCTGCGACGCTGGTGCTGCGGAAGGAACGCAAGTTTCCTGCAGCGGGCTCCCAAGCCTCACCGCCTTCTTCCAGGAGGTTCCTCCCTCTACCCAGGCTTTGCGCTTCTGCCTTTGGACTAACTTCGCGGGCCCTGGACTCTGGACGCGGGGCAAAGGGACGCCCCAGTGGCACCCCGCGGTCTGAGGGGGTTCGGGCATTCTGGGCGGCTCCAACCGTCTAGGTTGAAGCCCCCGAACTCGGGCTTTTTCGGGATTTCTGAGAGGCGGGAGGTCCAGGTGGGGGGTGGGGTAAGACAGGAAGTTCGGAAGATCCCGGAAGTTGGAGAGTTGGGAAGAGGTTCCGTCGCGGGCGGGAGGTGAGTGCTTCGCAGGCCGGGATCCTGAGGTGCCTCCGCCGCTTTCTCGGAAACCAATCCTCAGACTCTTCATTTGCAAATAATTGCTCTTCCTTTGAGCGCCCGTTAGTTGCATCACTTAACGAGTTAACTAACTTGAGTTTTAATCCAGCTTCACCTCAGCAACACTACGACGGACATACTTTTGTGATCCCCATTTTAAGGTGAACTCGTTGAACCGATCGGGAGATCCACCTAAGGTTCCACGGTAAGTAGCGCTGACCGAGCAAGGATTTGAGCTGAGGTCGGCCTGACTTGGCTGAAGTACCGCCTCTTTTTTAGTTAACTAGGTGTCGTGGAGTCCTAGCTTGTTGGGGACATTGATTGAAATCTGAGTAACAAAGCCTGGGGAGATGACTAGGTAACCTTTGAAGCTCCAATTCTCGTAGCACGGATAGAAAATTAAGGACGAGGTTGCTGCTCAAGGTTTGGGGGTGACCTGCTGTCGCCCAGTGATTTTTCAGCCGGGGTGGGGCAAGACTTTTTAAAACATGCAATACCTAAATGGTGTGCCGCAAAATTTTAATAATTGATTTACATGTGCCATGAGATGAAACGGTTGAAAATTGCTGCTCTAGGCATCGCCTGGTTACCCCAAAGGCTGGAGGGATCAATATTTCCTGGTGTTGGTTTGGAAGCTTTGCTCCAGAACTGCACTGTTCCGTAGATCTTAATGCTGGAATGAAAATGTTCTACGTCCCTGCTGTCTGCAGTTGTGTATATTGGGTGCTGATAAGTTCTTAGTTGTTGGGTATTTTGCTTTTTAGTGTATGATAATCGATAGGCATTTAGCATCCACCATATGTGGTTTGTGGGAGATAAAAGGGATGAAGCTGATGGATTCAGCCCAGGGTTTTCCTGTTGTGGTCAGAATTGGTTGCATAAACTTTAATCAGGACTGGCATGTGATGTGGAAAAAGTCATCTTTTAAATATTTAACTACTGGAAAACAGTAAGTTTTAAAAGACCTGTGCTTTCACCATCCAGCTCTCGCAA
Source organism: Noctilio leporinus (assembly GCA_004026585.1). Classification (NCBI taxonomy): domain Eukaryota; kingdom Metazoa; phylum Chordata; class Mammalia; order Chiroptera; family Noctilionidae; genus Noctilio; species Noctilio leporinus. Next base: position 37,874 of record PVIW01009592.1, on the reverse strand, counting down.
ATCTTGGACTTTACCTTTTGATATAATTGCTTCTTTTTTCTTTATTTTTTTAAGCTCTCATTCCTGGATATACTGTTGATTTTTAGAGAAAGGGGAAGAGAGGGGGAGGAAGAGAAACAGGACTGATTAGGTGCCTCTTGCCTGAGTCCCAACTGGGAATTGAACCCGAAATCCAGGTATGTGCCCTGACTGGGAGCCGAACTCATGACCTTTTAGTTTATGATGCTCCAGCCAACTGAGCCACACCCTCCAGGGTGCTTCCATCTTTTTAAGAAATAAAAATACTGTACATACAGTTGAAGCTTCCTGTGCCCCTGCACACCCCCTCCCCCGTCCTGTTTTTGGTATTGTAAGTGCAAACAGTAGCATGGTTTTGCATGTTTTTAAGTGTCCTAAAAATGGAATTTTAGTGGATTGGTTTGTAACCTGTTTTGTTTGTGTGTTTCTCTCTACTGGTTATAATTTTTGAGGAACTGTATAGAGGTTCTTAGTTGGAAAAGAGTTTACAGTTCTGTCTTGATCCAAGGTTTTGCTTTACTTTGTTCTCTTTTCTGAGTTTTTTCTTTCTGGTATTTCAGTTAATTAGATAACCTGGTTTGATTTTATTACCTTAATTGACTGTCTTTCCTACTACTTCTGGAAGAGTTCACTCTATCTTCTACTTCTATTAAAGTTTTTTATTTTGCTTACCATTTTTCACTCAAAAATGAGTGAAAATGTCCATTTTTCCCCTAGCATTCTGTAAGTTTGGAAATTTTTTTCTGTTTCTTGCATTGTCTTGTTTTCTTCCCTGCAAGTTTTTTCTAATTGTCTGCTTTGGTTTCCTTTATCTTAGATGCATTCCTCAGATGTCATTTGATCCTTGGCTGTTTGCTTTTTTTTTTTAAGGGGAAACCTCCAGAAACCTGATTGAAAGCTCTGTGGCTCAACCTTACTGTTAGATATATGGCCAGAGACCCACCCATTTTCTTTGGGGATTCACAGCTATAGGTATTAACAGATCTTTTTTCTGAGCTGGTTTTCTCTAGAGAACGATTCTCTAATCTCCTGCATTGGGGCATAGAGAGAATGTACATGAACTAGAATATAGTGTCCAGAATTTGTGCTGGTGGAGAAGCTGAGTAGAAGGATTTGAAGTTTGTCACACTATTCAAACTATAGACTTGCACTTAACTCCTTATTTTCACTACTGTGCTACCCTTCATGTTGATGGGTTTTTTCAGTGTTATTTTTCAGTTACAGTTTATATTCAGTATTATTTTGTACTCATTTCAGTTGTACAGCGTAGTGGTTAGAGTGTTGTATACTTTACAATGTGTTCCCCTCGATATTTCCAGTACTCACCTGGCACTATGCATAATTATTAACAATATTATTGATTGTATGTTCCCTGTATATTCCCGTGATTATTATGTAACTACCAATATGAACTCCTTAATCACATCACCTTTTTAACGTGCTCTCCCAACCCCCCTCTCCCCTGGCAACCATCAGTCTGTTCTTCGTGTCTATTGATCCTGTTTCAGTTTTGTTTGTTCATTTTATTTTGTTCTTTAGATTCCACATATAAGTGAAATCATGACATTTGTCTTTTTCTGATTGACTTACTTCATTTAGCATAATACCCTCTAGGTCCATCTATGCTGTTGCAAATGGTAAAATTTCATTACTTTTATGGCCAAGTAATACTATTGTACATATGTACCATAGCTTTTCTACCTACTCATCTATTTTTTTTTTTTTTTTTAAAGATTTTATTTTTAATTATTTTTAGAAAGAGGGGAAGGGAGAGAGGCAGAGAGGGAGAGAGACATCAATGTATGGTTGCTTTTCACCTGCCTCCAGCCACAGACCTGACTGGAGACCTGTTTTGCAACCCTGTTATGTGCCCTGGCTGGGGAATCGAACCTGCGACCTTGCGACCTTGGGGTGGCACCTTATCCATTGTGCTACAAGCCAGGGCTCCTACTCATCTATTGACGGGCATTTGGGTTGCTTTTTTATCTTGGCTCTTGTAAATAATACTGCAGTGAACATACGGCTGTGCATATTCTTTTGAATCACAGTTTTGGATTTCTTCATATGTATGTATACCCATAAGTGGAGTCCCTGGATCATAAGGCAGGTTCGATTGTTAGTTTTATTGAGGACCTTTCATACTTTTTCCAGAGTGAGCCAGTCTGTCCCTCATGCTGCTCTTAAGCCTATGTGGCTTATGCCTCCAGTATTCCTACAGCATAGGGTGAGGAGGTTGTTTGTTTGATGGCTGGCTTTTTCGTTTGACTGGGAGACAGGTCAACTATTACAGATTTTCATCGAGTCTTTTTCAGCTCCATCTTTAAATGCTGTCTACTGTGGTACTTGGTTTCCGCAGTTCCTTAAGTAGGAATCAGCTTGCTTCTCAAAAGCACACACTCCCCCATCTTTGCAGGCACTTGAGTTTCATCTTTCACCTCTACCATGCAGTTCTAGGTTGTTTGTCATTTCCATATTGCTTAATCTGATGGACATTCTTCCTCCTCATTATCAATTGCCACCCACTTTCAAGACATCCCATTCTCCCAGGTTTCCTCCTATCTTACAGTCTTGTTTCTGGGTTTTTGTTCTGTAACTCTTAACTCTTGTAATGTTAGTGTCTCCAGTTTTAGTCCTTGGTCTGCTTTTTTTCCTGTCTCTATTCATTATTTAATCTCTCCCATGATTTTAAGAAGCATGTCTATGCTGAGGATTCTCAAAGCTGCCTACTGCTTTCCATCTTCACTGCTGCCACTCTTATCTACTAATTTTTACTTCTATAATAGCCTATAAACTGGACACTTGCGCTTTTGCTCCCTCCCCTATAATCAATTCCTAACTCAGAAGAAACTCTATACCAGGGCCTTCAGAGGTAGTGTCCTGCGTTATCAACCTCATTCCGTACTGTACCCTCTTCCATACTACACCCATCACACTGGTTTTCTAGGTTTCCCAAACGCACCAAATCCATGCTTGCCAGGGACTGGTGTACTGAAACTCTTTCTTGGCTCTTATACAGCCAGCTTCTTTTAATCTCAGGTCAGTTGTATTCCTTCTGAGAGGCCTTCCCTCACTATTGTGTCTGAAATGGTGTTTCTTTCCTTCCACTGTCGAAACCAAATATATCACAATGTCTGATTTTCACATTTATTTGCTGGAATGTAAACTCTTATTATGTAGGATTATATCCATCACATGTGTGGGTTGTCTGATCACATAACAGTGCTTAAAAATATTTGTTACATGGAATAAAGATGGGAAACATAATGAGAGGATGAGGTAAATAAAGGTTGTTCTGTCTTTTGGAAGAAATTAGGTAAATTTCTACTTCAAGTTAGAAATCCAAGTAATTTTGCAAGTATTCTTTCTCTGTTTATCCTCTGGAATTTGGTGCTGTGCAAGAAGAATATTGTTAAATATAACATTATAGACATAAGTCCAGGTCATGACAAAGAACTGAAAGAGGTCTGGGAAATTATTTTCAGATCCAATAATTCAATCCCCTTATTTCTATTTTAGAAGATAGTACTATGGTCAAATGATTTAATGTTTCCAAAGGCTGAACTGGAAAGTGTTTGTAATGAATTTTTAAAAATGGGTGATTACCAAAATACCTCTGCCTTAAATTAAGTAACTAAATTTTTCAGTTTTGTCAAGAATTATTTTAAACAGAAACTCTAAAAACTAGATACGATTACATTAGCTACATGACAAGTTTTATCTCTTTTACTAATATTTTTTACAAATATTGCTTCCTCAGTGATGGCTTATGAAGCAATGGAATATGATCTTCAGGTGCAGTTAGATCATAACTCTGTGGAACAGCCTGCTGTGGCTGAAGTGGTCAGCAGCCAAGAGGGATCACTTCTGCTTCCACCTGCTTCCGCTGAAGTTGTCAGTAGCCAGGGGGAACCACCCCTGCTCCAGCCTGCTCCTGCTGAAGTTACCATCAGCCAAGGGGAACCTTACCAGCTGCAGCCTGTTCCGCAGGTGTCTAATGACCTGACAGGGGAAGTCCAGCTCTTGGGAGAAGAGAATGTGGAGAACATCAATCCAGGAGCTTCAGATGATCATAGGCCAGGATCTGGTGCTAACCACACTGATCGAGTAGCTTCATTGGATTCAGTGAGCAGCTTCATTAATGGGCTACAGAGACTTCATGGCATGCTAGAATTGCTGAGACCACCTTCAGACCACAACGTGGGCCCAGTGAGAGCAAGGAGGAGGAGAGGGACTGCTTCAAGCAGAGTGAGAGCCGGAGGGTCTCAGAGGACGGATGGTGCCAGGTAATAATGTCTAGATCACAGGATTAGTACTAGATTGGGAATTACGAACCTTGGCACTGGTCATTCCCCTATGCTGCTGATGGTAGGATAGATAGACGTTGTGTCTTGTGGCAAGTCAGGTAACTTTTCTGATTCCTCATTTCCTCACAGATCAGTTGAAAATAAAAGTGCTTATTTACTTAACAATACAGTAATTGAGGGGATAAGTTATACTTAGATACTTTGAAAATTGGATGGTAGTTTGTTGACAATGGCTTTTGTAGAGGCTGGCCCTTCCTTTGATAATTTCCATTTTGCATATCAAAAACAGTATTTCTTGCCCAGGCTGGTGTGGCTCAGTGGATTGAGCACTAGTCTACAAACTGATAGGTTGCTGGTTCAATTCCCAGTCAGGGCATATGCCTAGGTTGCTGGCCAGGCCACCAGTTAGGGGCATGCAAGAGGCAATTGATTGATCTATCTCTTGCACATTGATATTTCATTACTTCTCTTTCTCCTTCCCTTCTCCTCTCTCTAAAAAGTAAAAAAAAAAAAAAATTTAAGTTAAGTCAGCTGGCTCACAAGAGCTGATAATTACATTTTTTAAAAAATATTTCTTGAATATTAACTCCACTCAGCTATATAGTCCTGCAGGCTAGATTTTGAGAATCCTTGTGAAAAGTAGAATGTGAATTAATTTAGAGCTTATCTGGCTAAGTAGGGATTTCCAATTCTCACCTGGAAATATGTTGGAGTTGAAATTTTTCTTTCACAGATTTTGGTTTGAATTTACCTCTTGAAGGGCTTAGCTGTCAAGTCTTGCCAGGATTATTTTAAAGAATAACAGTTGTCTATGTCTTGTCTGTTTTTAACCTCCTGATTTTTTTTGAAATGCTTTATTTCACATTTGGCCTTTTAAATATTTTCATGTTTAAAGGAACTGAATTCATTTAATGGACCCTGAGTGTTTTGTTCAGGTTATCTTAGCTACCAGACCAAGGAAACACAGCTGGTGTTGGAATTCATTTTCTGCCTATCCAGATAGAAGGGGATTTGAGCAGATCCATTTGTTTTCTTAACATTGTGAGAACGATGAGATGCTACTAAAAAGACAAGTAGCTGGGCCATATCAATTTACCTGTTTTACAAATGAGGAAGTGATGGGATGATTTGTGATTTGCTAGGGTAACTCTGGAATTGGGATTGTGCCTTCAGTTGCAGAATTCAGTATCCTTTTTTATGAATCCTGCTGATTACCGTAGTTGAGCCTGCTATTACTATGGCTTCAGTGTTCGTAGTAGTAGTGTTCAGTCACTTTTGGATGTAATCCATCAGGGATGATAGTACTGTGTTGACAGGAGGTGCAAGTACATGTTACTCTGTTAATTTGAGATGTTACTCCCTTGGCTTATGAAGGCAACATAAGATTTCACACATTTATATGTGTGACTGTACCTCGTAGGACAATTTGGGGACACTGTTGAAGTGACCACATAGAATGGTGTCCCTAGGAACTGGCTGTGGCATCAAGAGGTGTCTCTGTATTCCTTAACCTTGGTTGGTCATACACTTAATTGGAGTCGGGGAGGGTTTGATTACTTTTGGTGGGGGACACATAATTGTGTTAACTCACAGGAGTGGAACACTTATAAACCTGATGTCAATTTACAGGGAGAAAGAGAAATGCTACCGAAACCAAATTATGTTGTTGCCATAGGTGGCATGATTCTCCAGGAGGTATTTACACACAGAAGTCAAACAATAATCAGAAAATTGATTGATGCGTGTAGAATATGTGCTCTGATTACAGAATGTATATGTTGAAGATGTTAGGCTCTTTGATAGTCATATGGTTATCTCCACAAAGTAGAATAAACATAAAAAGACAGGATAAAGAACATGGATTCTGAGCCATATAAATGTGTATTAAAACTCTTATTCCTTAAATACTGTGTTGTAAGCAAATTACACACTAAATGTACATAAAAATCTGCTTTTTTCAGGACTGATTGCTTATACCTTCTGAATTTCTTGACATGAATCATTATGGTGTTTGGCATTTCTCACCTGACTGACTAACCCTAGGCCAGATGTTGGAGCCTGGGTCAAGATGAGCAGTTTTTACCTCTTAATGTTTATAGTACTCCACCATATGAGAGACTGAACCTTGCCTTGATGAACAGGACAGATCAGGGACCTGTTCTCTTGGAGCTTGTGGAATTTAGAACTACAGAGGTTAAGCAGGGAGCAAGAACTTAATGTAGGCCCTGGCTGGTAGCACAGTGGGTAAGGTGCCGGCCTGCGAACCCAAAGGTTGCAGGTTCGATTCCCCAGCCAGGGCACATAACCAGGTTGCAAGCCAGGTCTCCATTCAGATCTGTGGCTGGAGGCAGGTGAAAAGCAACCATACATTGATGTCTCTCTCCCTCTCTGCCTCTCTCCCTTCCCCTCTTTCTAAAAATAATTAAATAAAATCTTAAAAAAAAAAAGAAAAATACCTTTAAAAAAAAAAAAAAACTTAACATATTTGTATTTAATTCAGAAATAATACAGAACATTATTATTAAAATAATGTAGGGAATGAGGTAGATTTCTTGGGTTTCAAGGTTGCATTCCCAAAGAGAAATTCCTAATACTGCTACTGATTGATTGCTCTTTATAGTTGCCTTTTCCTGTGTCCCAACCTGACCTTGAAAGTGCCTATTTTGGTATGTAAAAGAAATATTGAGTAATTGTTTAAAAAATAAGTTAATCACTTAGTTTTTTACGTTTAGCTAGACCAAGAAATAGAAGACTCAAAGTATTAAAATCAGGACTGAAAGAAGGAACATTACTATCGACCTTACAGAAGAAAACTATGTTATAAAGGACTACTGTGAACATTTTCTTTTTTTAAAGATTTTATTTATTATTTTCAGAGAGGGGAAGGGAGAGAGGCAGAGAGGGAAAGAGACATCAGTGTATGGTTGCCTTTCGCCTACCTGCCTTCAACTACAGAGCTGGCTGGAGACCTGGCTTGCAGCCTGGTTATGTGTCCTGGCTGGGAATCAAACCAGCGACCTTTGGGTTTGCAGGCTGGTGCCTTATCCACTATGCCACCAGCCAGGGCTTGAACATTTTTATACCAAGAAATTAGATAACCTGGGTGAAACTGATAAATTTCTAAAAGTCCATATGATATCATTACTCAAGAAAATTTGACTAAACCAATAATAAGTTGCATTAGTAATTAAAATAAGAAATTCCCACAAGGAAGAGCCCAGAACTAACTGGCTTCACTGGTGAATGCTACCAAACATTTAAAGACAAATAAGTCAAATTTCATAAACTCTTCTAAAAAGTGGAATAGGCCCTGGCTGGTAGCTCAGTGGATAGGCACTGGCCTGGGAACCCAAAGGTCGCTGGTTTAATTTTCAATCAGGGCACAGAACCAGGTCTCCAGCCAGGTCTGTAGCTGGAGGCAGGTAAAAGGCAACCAAACATCGATGTTTCTCTCCTTTTCTTCCTTCCTCCCTGCCCATCTTTCTAAAAAATAATAAAACCTTTAAAAACAAATAAAAATAAAAAATAAAAAAAAAGAAAAAAAAAGTGGAACAGATGGGAACACTTTCCAACTGATTATCTGAGGCCAATATTACCCTGATATCAAAATCAAAGACATCACAAGAAAACTATAGGCCACTATCCTTTGTGAGTACCGCTGGAAGAATACTCGATGAAATGCTAGTAAATGAATCCAACAACATGTAAAAAGGATTATGTACCATAACGAAGTAGAATTTGTTCTAGGAAAATAAAATTGATTCGTAAAGAAGAATCAGTGAGCCTTCATTGGTGTGGCTCAGTGGGTTGGGTGTTGTCCCATAAACCACGAGGTCCTGGGTTCGATTCCCAGTTGGGGCATATGCCTGCCAGGTCTTTGGATAGGGACATGTGAGAGGCAGCTGATCTTGTTTCTATGGCACATTGATATTTCTCTCCCTCTCTACTTCTCTTCCCTGCTCTCTAAAAATAAATAGTTTTTTTTCTTTTAAAAAGAGCAATCAGTGAAATACACCATATTAATACAATAAAGAGGGGAACAGTGAACATTTCAGCCGATGCAGAAAAACCATTTGATAAAGCCCTTTCATGATTTTATTTATTTATTTATTTTAGAAAGATTTTATTTTTAGAAGGCGGGGAAGGGAGAAAGGCAGAGAGGGAGAGAATCAATGTATAGTTGTGTTTCACCTGCCTCCAGCCACAGACCTGGCTGGAGACCTGGCTTGCAACCTGGTTATGTACACTGGCTAGGGAATCGAACCAGTGACCTTTGGGTTCGCAGGCCGGCACTTATTTACTGTGCCACCAGCCAGGCCCTTTTATGATTAAAAAAAAAAAAAACCAAACCAGGAATGGAAGGGAATTTGCTCAATCTGATAAAGGGCATCAGTGAAAAACTCACAGTTAACTTACAAATGGGCAAAGACTGAAAGTTTACTCTTAATTCATAAATAAGACAAGGATATCTGTTTTTGCCACTTCTATTCACCATTGTACTGGAGGTTCTAGCCAGGCCAATTAGGCAAGGTGAAAGAGAGAAAGAAACAGGTATTTCAATTAGGTAGAAATAAAACGAGCTATTTGTAGATAACATAATCCTTGCATTTATCATCAAGCTGTGAAAAAAAGCTAGAACCTGCAATCCAGGCATGTGCCCTGACGAGGGATCCAACCTACCGCCTTTCAGTTCACAGGATGATGCTTCAACCAACTAAGCCACACCAGCCAGGGCCACATTTTTTAAAAAAATTTTATTGTTGTTGTATTACATCCATCCCTTTGTCTCCCTCCCCACCCACCAATTCCCCCTGAAGTCAATCCCACCTGTTGTCCATGGCCATGGTTCTTTTATACTAGGTTCTAGTCTAAACTGCTCCCTTTCCTTGCCTCTGCCCCTGCCCTTCCCCCAACCCCCTTCCCCCTGACCACTGAAGGCCTATTCACTGTATTCATATATTTGGTTCTGTTTTGCTTGGTGTTAGCTTTGTTCATTATTGTCCTGTAATGGGTGAGATCATACGGTATTTGTCCTTCACTGCCTGGCTTATTTCACTAAGCATAATACTCTCCAGTTCCATCCATGTTGTTGCAAAGGGTAGGAGTTCCTTCTTTCTTTCTGCTGTATAGTATTCCATTGTGTAAATGTACCAAAGTTTTTTGATAAATGTTATATCTTAATGTCAAAAGTTCGTAGGGCCCTGGCTGGTGTGGCTCAGTGGTTTGGTGTCAGCCTGTGAACCCAAAGGTCACTGGTTTGATTCCCAGCTAGGGCACATAACCAGGTTGCAAGACAGGTCTCCAGCCAGGTACGCAGCTGGAAGCAGGTGAAAGGCAACCATACATTGATGCTTCTCTCCCTCTCTTCCTCCCTCCATGCCCTTCTCTCTGGAAATAATGAATTAAAGAATCTTTAAAAAAAGTTATTAGGCCTTGGTCGGGTTGCTCAGTTGGTTGGAGTGTTGTCCCAGTGTGCCAAGTTGCTGGTTGGATCCCCAATTAGGGCACATACAAGAAGCAGCTGATGAATATGTAAATAAGTGGAACACCAAATTGGGGGGGGGGGGTTCCTCGTTCTTTCTCTCATATCAATAAAATAAAAATATTTTTTAAAATGTTATTAACGTATGTCTTCTTTCAGTAGTAATACTTTGTGATTATTAGCTCATAGTATGTTCTAAAATTTCAGAACACCTTCTTTTTGGCTTTTAATATTGAATGTCATTAATTCCACGTTAATATGTGGCACATCAGTGTTTCCTTCTCTGCCTCTCTTCCTTCCTCGCTTTCTGGAAATAATAAACAAAATCTTTTTTTAAAAATGTTAATCTAATTTAAAAAAACCAAACAAGCCTCAGCCAACCAGGATGAGTGTTAAATATGTTCCTAACTCTCCTCATCTTGAGTTCTTTTTTGATATCATGCTGTGTTTTTTAACTTCTAATTAATATTAAACTTGAAAAATAATGTTTTAAAATAAGAGGTGTCCTTGGCCAGGTGGCTTAGTTGACTGGAGTGTTGTCCCATACATACACCAAAGGGTTGCAGTTTTGATTCCTGGTTGGGATGTATATAGGAGGCAACTAATTGATCAATGTTTTTGTCTTATGTTGATATTTCTCTTTCTCCCTTCCTCTCTCAAATCAATAAATATATCCTTGAGTGAGGATAAAAAAAAAAAGGAAAATAAGAGGTGAAAGAATGGTGACTGAAGCCAATCTTCATGCTACATCCCAAAAGACCTTGATCTGCCTAGCTACAGCAGGCTAATTGCATGAGGCAATATTCTACCTACAGGGCCCTTTTTCTTCTTGCCCACTCTCATTCCAGTCCCCTAATATTAACAGACAAATTGCTGAGTCGTGTCCTTTAAAATAAATTGATACATGGCCAAAGGTCAGTAAAGTAGAATTAGCTTTTAGCCGAAGGTCTAGTGTAGACTAATGAAGTTGAGTGGAAAAGCGTATACAGACCATCCAGTATCTCCTTAAATCTGCTATTTCTGCTTTAGAGTTCAAAGGCAGCATTTAATGGACTGGAGATGAGTTGAAATAACTAGGATTTACCTTCAGGTTATTGTATGTTATTTTAATTTTTTTTTTTTTTAAGATTTCATTTATTTTAGAGACAGGGGAAGAAAGGGAGGGAAACATCAATATGTAGTTGCCTTTTGTGCGCCCCCAGCTAGAGACCTGGCCCACAACCTAGGCATGTGCCCTGACTGGAAATTGAACGGGTGACTGACTGGTTCGCAGGCTGGCATTCCATCTGAGCCACCCCAGCCAGGGCTGTGGCTTAATTTTTTTTCGTTTTTTTAAGATTTTTTAAAAATTATTTTCAGAGAGAGGCAGAGGGGGAGAGGCACCAATGTATGGTTGCCTTTCACCTGCCTCCAGCCATGGACCTGGCTGGAGACCTGGCTTAGCAACCTGGTTATGTGCCCTGGTTGGGAATCGAACCAGTGACCTTTGGGTTTGAAAGCCGATGCCTTGTCCACTGTGCCACCAGCCAGGGCCCTGTGGGTTAATTTTATGATGGTGATCCAATGTTCTATAATTCGGTTCTCTTACTCCATAAATAGGTCCAGAGCACCGTTGGATGCGTACTTTCAAGTGAGCAGGAGCCAGCCTCATTTGCCATCCAACTCGCGTGATTCAAGGGTTAGTAATCCTGTCTCTGAAGACTTACAGGTATCAACTAGTTCTGATTCTGACAGTGACAATTCCATTGAGTATGAAGAGGCTGTTGTCCCAGCAGAGGAACCTGGAGCCGTCATTTTAGAAGGTGAGTGTTTTATCCAGCTTCAGGCTCATAAGGCTAACTAACATATAGAAAACTTAGACTCCAAAAGGCTGGAAACTCTAAATATGTGTTTTGATTCTTTCCGTTTTCCACCCAAATATCATAGATTCCTCTTTTATAGTATATCTTTCACTGGCCATGATTATGTAGAGAGAATTTGATCTGAGTTGCAATTTAATGTGATTTGTAACCCACTGAATCATTTACTTTGTCATGACATTTTACATTCCCTTTCATTTTCTTAGGTAGCTGAGAAGAAAGTAGGTTTTTCTGTTGTTTATTTTTAGAAAAGCTCTATAAATTCGGCATTCTGTCTAGTCCTTTTTTTTTTTTTTTTTTTTTAAGAAAGAAGGGCAGGAAGGGTGAGAAGTATCAGCACATGGTTGCCTTTCACCTGCCTCCAGCTACAGATCTGGCTGGAGACCTGGCTTGCAACCTGGTTATGTTGTCCTGACTGGGGAATTGATCCAGGGACCTTTGGGTTTGCGGGCCTGCACCTATCGACTGAGCCACCAGCCAGGGCTAGCCTTCTTTTTTTTGTCTTAGTATAATGTTATGTATTGTGCAAGTGGAACTTTATTTAGCATTTGGTAGGTAGAGATCCTTAAAGCTTATGTCCTGCTTATCCCAGATTAGGGGATTTTTCCCCAAAATGGAACCAGGGCTTTTTGGAGAATTGGCTTTCTAGGTCCTGAATAGGAAATTTAAAAGATGAGCCTAGGGCATTTTGTTTGTCTAGAAAGCAAGGAAATCATCTAAGTCTCATAGAGTTATGTCAGTAGGCACTGAAGCAACCTAGGGCTCTTGGTGACCTAAGATGGGACAATTTCAGCATCAAAAAGAATAATGTGCATTTGCATTATGGGTTAAAATATATTGAAATACATCAAGTTTATGAAAACCTATAAATTCAGAATTGTAAAGATTTCATCATTATAAATTATTAGAGCCCTAACGCATTACTCTGAAAACTTATAAATAAAGGATTAAACATTTATTCTGCTGTTCTTTTGTGAAGTGTATTCAGGAAAACCAAATGATTCATGGAGGTTTTGGGTATTTATTTTAAAATACTTTATTTTAGAGTAGTTTAAGGTTCACAACAAAATTAGAGGAAAGTACATCCTCATATATTCTCTGTCTCCACATATGCATGTCCCATTATCAGTAGCACTCAATAGAATGGTGCATTTGTTACACACTGTAATCACCCGAGTCCATAGTTTACTTTCGGGTTCTTCTTTAAAATTAAAAAAAATTTGATTTAAAAAAAATTTTTTTTTTTTGATTTTAGAGAGAGAGACAGTCGTGGGGCGGGGGAGAATGAGAGAGAAAACATCGATCAGTTGCCTCTTGCACATAGTTGGACTGGGGGCTGAATCCACAATCCAGGCATGTGCCCTGCCGGCAGCGTTTCACTTCATGATATGACAACCCACCAGTTGAGCCACACCAGTCAGGGCAAGGTTCATCCTTAGTGTTATACATGCTATGGGCTTAGACAGCCATCATTATAATATACAGTGCATTTTTACTGCCCTAAAAATTCTCTGTGTCCTGTTTATCCCTCCATCTGCCACCAAGAAAGTTTTTTAAATACAAGACTTCTAGCTAATTATAAGATAGGAGTGACAGGAAAAATATTATGTTGTGACTCCCAATGAAATAATATATTTATGTAAAGATCATCATTAGATTCTAAAACCATTAGGTTGAAAGGTTAGTGGAATTCTTTTTAACAGAGGGACCAGGCTGGCATCTTTAGACCTTATGTGCCTCTTGATGTACTCTAGTCAGAAATATCCATACCACTTAGCAAGTACTCTTGCAGAAACAAAGGTGACAACAATAAAAAAGAAAACCTGAATTTATTTAAGATTTTAGATATAAAAAGAAGTTTTCACAGTTTATAGGAAGGAAGTAGAGAAATAAGATAAACAGTGTATCAAAGATACAGTTACTCAATTCTAAAATGTAGGACATTTGGAAGATCTAGAAAAGTACCTAAATGTGTATATGAAAATCTAGTTTTGTAAAGGGAAAATCTCAAATCAGTGTGGAAGAGAGACTAAGTTTGTATTGTTAAAACTGGATAGCTAGCCCTGGCTGGGTAGCTTGGTTAGAGTGGTTCGAGTCCCTGCCAGGGAGCATGCAAGAATCAACCGATGAATGCAGACATAAGTGAAGTAGCAAATTGATGTCTTTCTCTCTCTGCCTTTTCTTCCCCCTTGTCCCCCCTTCAAATTAATAAGTAGAAAATGAAAACTTGATAGCTAACTGGAAAGCAGTGAAATTAGATTCACTTATACTATAAACCAGGATCAGAGATCTGGTGTAACAAATGAAATATTTTGGTATTAGAAAACTTCATAACTGATAAAACCCAGTAGTAAGAAGTACTTCAAAATCTAGAAGCAATACAAGAATATTACGTAAAAAGTTGAACTTTTAAAAGATAAGTGACTAAAAATTAAAAATCACCCCCTCGACCATTAATGGAGGCTATGAAAGGTTGATGAAGGCTCTAGTAGTTTAGAGGTTGGACTGACATTGCCTGAGCCCAATATGAGCCTTCTAATAATGCTATAATCATAAGTATACAGCCTAAGAATTATCTTGTTGCTTTTCTTTCTCCCCCAAAGCAGAATTAACCTACTAAAGCCTCTAGATCTGCCAACTTACAGGAACTGTAGATGATCGGGCAAATAACTAAACAATACCACAAGGAAGCAGACAGCCAAATTCAGGATATAGCAATTTTTTTAAGATAAATGACCAAATCGCCCAACAAATGAACGACAATGAGGGAATAAAAATGAGTAAAGGAAAATTGTTACAGAAGGAAAAAGACTTAAGACACATAATAATCAAGGTCATGTGGAGACCTTGTTTAGATCCTGAATTGATTAAATCCACTGTAAAGAATAACTAATACAACTAGGAAATTTTGAGTATGAACTGGGCGCCTGGGTATTAGATAGTGTTGAAGGATTATTGTTAATTTTATGAGGTAGAACAATAGTGTTATGTAAAAATCCTTATCAGTTAGTGTTGCAAAAGTTTTTATAAGTGAAATGCAATTTTAGGGTTTGTTATTAAATATTCCAAAAGAAAACAATGGGAATGGGGCTTAGATGGAACAAGATTTGCAAAATATTATTTTTGAAATGGGGTAATGGGTACCTATGGGTTAGTTACTGTTCTCTCTACTTTTACATATGTTTGAAAATACCTGAAGTCAGTGAAAAAAATAAATTCACTGATGCTACTTGGGAAATTACCATCGCTTTTACAGTTAACACTACAGTCAGTAATGATGAGTGAGTCAAGCTGTCATTCTAGTTTCTGATACCTTATGACTTATGTTTTCTTTTGTTACCTTTTCCTGTCATTTCTGAAACAACTTGGCAGAACAACCAGGTGGTATTTCAGCAGAGCAAGAAGTTACATGTATTAGCAGAAGAGAGACCCTCCCTGAGCAGGTAATGTGAACATACTTTTACATGAAAGGTTTGGATTTCCATTTTAAAAGGAGGCTGCAATCTGCAATGGAAAACTTGGCAGGCTTTGTTAGGCAGGAGGTCTAGGAGTGGATTCTTAACAAATTAGTCAGTTAATATAACTTCTTTCTATTTAGTTTAAAAAGGTTTGAGAGTAAACAGTGGAGATGTGAGGATAACTTGTCCTGCCCAACTAATAAGGCTCAGTGTCAATTACAATAGTAGATATGAACGGAGTTCATGAACTGCCTGGCAGAATGTGGTTGCTACATGATAAATAATTTTTATTAAAAACACATTGTTATCCTTAATGTGAGAGTTACTTACATTAACCATTGACTCTGCCAATCCCAAAACATCATTGATCTACTTCCTGCATGTTTCTGTATGGTCTCCCTGTTTTTATTTCTTCCTTCTAGAAAAGTTTTATGTATGTGCAAATTTATGTGTATAATGTTTGTTTTTTAAAATATTTTATTTACTATTTTCAGAAAGAGGGGAAGGGAGAGAGGCAGAGAGGGAGAGAAACATCAATGTATGGTTGCCTTTCACCTGCCTCCAGCTATGCACATGGCTGGAGACCTGGTTTGCAACCTGGTTCTGTGCCCTGGTTGGGGAATTGAACCAGCGACCTTTGGGTTTGCAAGCCGGTGCCTTATACACTGTGCAACTAGCTAGGGCCTTATTATTATTATTTATTTTTTAAAGATGTTATTTATTATTTTTAGACAGAGGAGGCGGGGGAGAGAGTCAGAGAGGGAGAGAAACATCAATGTATGGCTACCCTTCACCTGTCTCCAGCCAAGGACCTGGGTGGAGACCTGGCTTGCCAACCTGGTTATGTGCCCTGGCTGGGGAATCGAACCTGCGACCTTTGGGTTCGCAGGCCGGCGCCTTAACCACTGTGCTACCAGCCAGGGCTTGTTCATCCTTTTCAAGACTGATTTTTCACTTTCTAATTTCAATGTTTCTGCTTTCTATCCAGGAGCCTCCCCAGAAGTCCAGCTCTACTCTACCCTCAGCTTCTGCAGATGAGGAAGAAGAAGGGGATACTTGCACAATATGTTTAGAACAGTGGACCAATGCTGGGGATCACCGGCTTTCTGCATTACGCTGTGGGCACCTGTTTGGGTTTAGGTGCATTTCTAAGTGGCTCAAAGGACAAACACGAAAATGTCCCCAGGTAAGGACTTTTGGTAGGGACTGTGTATGTGCACAGTCATGTTAAGTCAGGAGGATTCGTAGAACCCTACTAATTGTGTCCTATTGGGCTCTATAGTGCAACAAGAAAGCCAAGCACAGTGACATTGTTGTCCTTTATGCCCGAACCCTGAGAGCTTTGGACACTAGTGAACAGGAGCGCTTGAAAAGGTAGGTAGAAAAAGTTTGTCTAGCTGGAATGTTCTTTTTTGGTTCCTTGTAAGCACAACTGATAAAGGATGTAAGAGTCACTCTTTTGTGCTTTTTGGTCTCCACTGCTTCAAGATCATGAAGACATAGTATCTTAATCTCAAGGTCTGTAAAAGTTTTACTTTCTTTCTTTCTTTCTTTTTTTTTTTTTTTAAGATTTCATTTATTATTTTCAGAGAGAGGGGAAGTGAGAGAGGGAGAGAGACATCAATATATGATTGCCTTTCACCTGCCTCTAGTCATGGACCTGGCTGGATACCTGGCTTGCAACCTGGTTATGTGCCCTGGCTGGGGAATCAAACCAGTGATCTTAGGGTTCGCAGGCCAGCCTTTATCCACTGAGCCACCAGCCAGGGCCTAAAAGTTTTACTCTTTATACAGGTTTTTAATCTATCTAAAATCTGGTTTTTATTTATTTAAATCTTGGTTTTTAGATAACCACTTACGACAGCATAATTATTAAATATTTTAAGATTTTATTTATTTTTAGAGAGAGGGGATGGGAGAGAGACAGAGAGGGAGAGAGACATCAGCGTATGGATGCCTTTCACCTGCCTCCAGCTACAGACCTGGCTGGGAGACCTGGCTTGCAACCTGGTTATACGCCCTGGCTGGGGAATTGAGCCAGTGACCTTTTGGGTTCGCAGGCCAGCGCCTTATCCACTGTACCACCAGCCAGGGCTATAATCTTTGTCTTTTACAAGTGTACTTTAATTTACTAATCAGTTATACTCACATGCTATATGGGGAATGTGATCTAATTTTCTTGATCTTGATTCTAGCATCTTGCTGAACTCTTAATACTCTGCAGGTTCTTTCCAGTTTTCATCTTTCTTTTCTGCCCTGTTTCATTGAAGTGGAAACTTAATAAATATATTTTTTATTATTTTACTTTATTTTTTGCATTTTATATTTTCAAATAATCTTTAGGTACATGCACATTCATGGTTTTTATTCTTGGTCCATATACTCTTTCATTATACACTGTTTCTCTTTATGCTTATTCATGCTTTTTAAATTCTAATTGGTCGTTCTTTGGTTAGCATTATTTCCCTGTTATATGCTTCCTCTCTTTTTAAATCTATTTTCTTGATTTTGCTATTTCGGTTGCCCCCATTTTCCCCCTTTGCCCCTATCCACCCAGTACTTGGATTTCCTCCTGTAGTCCCCTCCCTTAGTTCATGTCCATGGGTTATACATATTAGTTCTTCGGCTACTCTGTTTTCTATACCATCCTTAACACCCCCCTGTCTATTTTGTACCTATCAATTTTTACTACTTTTTTTTTCCAATTCGTACTTATTAATCCCCGATACCTTTCCCCCCTTTTCGTCCCCTTCCCCTACCAGCTGGTAAATTTCTAAGCGATTTCCATATCTATGATTCTATTCTTCTTCGCTTGGTTTTTGTTTTGTTTGTTTGAGTTTGTTTTTGTTTTTTTTTTTCTGTTTTTTAGATTCAGTTGATGGTTTTGATTGTTGCCATTTTAATGTTGATAGTTTTAATCTTTTTATTTTTATTTATTTATTTTTAAAGATTTTATTTCATTATCTTTAAAAAGAGGGGAAGGGAGAGAGGCAGAGAGGGAGAGAGACATTGATGTATGGTTGCGTTTCACTTGCCTCCAGCCACAGACCGGACTGGAGACCTGGTTGGCAATCTGGTTATGTGCCCTGGCTGGGGAATCGAACCTGTGACCTTTGGGTTCGCAGGCCGGCGCCTTAACCACTTGCTACCAGCCAGGGCCATAATCTTTTTCTTAAATCCCTTTAATATTTCATATAATAAAGTCTTGGTGGTGATGAACTCCTGTAGCTTTACCTTGTCTGGGAAGTACTTTTTCTGCCCTTCCATTCTGAATAATAGCTTTGCTGGATAGAGCAATCTTGGTTGAAGGTCCTTGCTTTTCATCACTTTGAATATTTCTTGCCAGTCCCTTTTTTCCTGCAAAGTTTCTTTTGAAAAATCAGTGTTACGGAAAAATCCTTTGTAGGTAACTCTGTGTTTCTTTTGCTGTTTTTAAGATTCTCTCCTTTAACCTTTGACAATTTAATTATGTTTTGATGTGATCCTCTTTGGGTCCAACTTGTTTGGGGACTCTGCTTCCTAGACTTGTAGGTCTGTTTCCTTCACCTAACTAGGAAAGTTTTTCTTTCATTATTTTTTCAAATAAGTTTTCAATTTCTTACTCTTCCTCTCATCCTCTGGCATTCGTATGATTCAGATGTTGGTATGTTTGGAGATATCCCAGAAGCTCCTTATTCTACTTTTTTTTTTTTTTTTTCCAATTCTTTTTTTTCTTCTTGCTGTTTTGATGGAATATTTTTTTCTTATGTTCCAAGTCATTGATTTGAATCTCAGTTTAATCCCCTCCACTCTTGTTTCATTGTGGATTTTTCTTTATTTCACTTAATGTAATCTTCATTTCTGCCTGGGTCTTTTAAAGCTGTTTTGTTCCCAGTGATTCCTTTGAGCCCTGATAACCAGTTTCTTGAACTGTCTTGAACTCTGCATCTGATAGGTTGCTTATGTCCATTTCATTTGGTTTTTTCCTGGAGTTTTGTTTTGTTCTTTCTTTTGAGCCATATTTCTTTGTCTCTCCAGTTTGGCAGCCTCCCTGTGTTTGTTTCTGTGAATTAGGTAGAGCTGTTTTAACTCCCTGTCCCAGTAGTGTGGCCTTTGTAAAAAATGGCACCTGTTTGGATGTATGTGGCTCCTTCTTTTTTTGTTTTTTTCTTTAAATTATTAGTTGTCAGACTTCAATACAGGTCAATGTTCTGATGAATCTAGGTGTTGTTTGTTTTGTAGTTTAGTTGTAATTTTTGCAGTAATTGTGCATGGAGGTGAAGCGTGTTTACCTACGCCTCCATCTTGGTCAGAAGTCTTAATCTGGCATCCGTGGATCCAAGGAAACACAAATGGATGGTCCAAAAAGTAGGAGGAGCACAATAATGGACAACCCAAGCAGATGTTTCTCAGAAACGCAAAGGCTGCCCCTAGGAAGCCTGTACAGAGCCTAAGCAAGGAGTTCTTACCCCAAGATCCATGGGCTCTCAAGCTATCTTCTAACTGAAGATTTTCACTAATTTTTAAGTGAAATGAGCGTTTTCCTGCCCATAGTCAGCTGGGTGTTCTGTGTGGAGTCCTCTTGCATGCACACTGCTTCGTCTCTTAACTTCAGCCTCTTTTTTTGTAGAATATTTGAATTTCTGGTAGCTTATTACTATCTTTTAATTCGAGATATAACCATAGTCTTTTAACATGTCATTTTATTTGTTTGAAGTTTGGCCCTACTCAAGTAGTGAGCTTGATCTGATCCCTTATTTTGCATTTTGCATTTTGCTTAAGGAACCAAACTCACTGTCTGCTTTAACACCAAAGCCTACTAGGCTCATGAGTTCAGCCCTTGCATGCTACCTTTCTGTATTATTTCTGGACTTGAGAGATTTTTTACTTTTTATATTTTATTCATTGTCATTACTTATTTAGAGCAAAGTGTGTATATGATAGCATGAACCTACTATGCCATCTTGATTGGAAGTGTTCTGTAGTTTGCCTAACCTCTGCTTATTGCTGGGTTTTCCTCTAGTGTCTTATTAGAAGAGCAGATGCTAAGGAAGCAGGCCGAAGTAGAAACGGCACAGTGCCGACTCCGACTTCAAGTCCTCACTGAGGAATGCACTAAGCTTCATAATCGTGTCCTGGTAAATTTGCCCTTTCAAATCCAAAGAAATTTTGGGATAGGAATTGAAAAATAACCTAAATATTTCCAAGGTTCATCTCAGATACAAATAGGATTTATCAGAATGTTCAACAAGTAAACATAACCAACTCTATTTCCAGTTAGGGCATTTGTTTAAAGCGTATATGCTTTATCATGATGAATTCTGCAATCTGAATTTTAAAAAATTGAACCAGATAATTCAAAACTGGAGTCATTTCACCTTTCTGAATTTACCAGTAACATGAGGGTTTTAAACAAATTGACTTTCAACCCTATTATTTATGATTCTGAGCTCTCTTTATATCATTTGCTTGGTGTAATACTATGAAAATTGCAAAGCAGTGGGGAGGGGGAGAAGGAGGCAAAGAAGGAGAGCAGTTTAGTCAAGGAACTTAGCATGGATAACCCATGGACATGGACAACAAGTGGGATTGACAGTGGGGCGGGGGGATAGGGAGTATGGGGAAGGGGAGAGCAGAGGGGGAAAATGGGATGAATATAATACAACAACAATAAAATTAAATTAAAAAAAAAGGAAACCAGCAATTCTCTAGGGCTTGTATTAATATTTTCATATAATGGATAAGAAATCTTGTAGATCAAGGAATTTTGCCTGAGGGGCATAAGAAATTAAAAGGCTTACATTTACATAATCTTTTTCATTTTAGGACTTGCAAAAACTTATTCTGCAACATCAGGACCAGCTGCTTCGGACTCCCAGTGGCTCCCAAGTACATTCCCTAAGCAGTTTGTCCCAACACAAGTACTGTTTCCAGAAGACCTTCACAGTGTCTCAGAGTGGAAGCTGCCGAATTATGACTTACTCTGATGCTCTGAGCTGCCTGGTGGTGTCACAACCTTCTCCTCAGGCCACCTTCCTTCCAGGTGAATAGTCTAGAGCATCAACTTTCATGTTTATTGTTGGGCTCCGTTTATTTCTCTTCCTACTTATTGGGGAATCCAGGACTCACTAATAGGTGAACATTGTCTACAGCCCCTCAAATCACCTTTTTACTTTTAACGTTTTATTTATTTATTTTTAGAGAGAGAGGAAGGGAGGGTGAAAGAGAAACATCTATCAGTTGCCTCTCTTGACACACCCTGACCAGGAATGGAACTTGCAAACTTTCACTCTGCAGGACAACACCAACCAACTGATCACACTGGTCAGGGCCAAATTACCTTTTCTTAGTCAGTTTCCTGTCCATGCAGATATTTCCGGGTACTGCAAGGATGTCTTTACTGTCTGTTGACTTCATTCTGTAAATTCACCAACAGGTGAAAAATACGGAAGTTCATGATAAAATAAGAACAGATGAAGACCCTGGCTGGTAGCACAGTGGTTAAGGCGCCGGCCTGCCAACCCAAAGGTCGCAGGCTCGATTCCCCAGCCAGGGCACATAACCAGGTTGCAAACCAGGTCTCCAGTCAGGTCTGTAGCTGGAGGCAGGTGAAATGCAACCATACATTGATGTTTCTCTCCCTCTCTGCCTCTCTCCCTTCCCCTCTTTCGAAAAATAATGAAATAAAATATTAAAAAAAAAAAAAGAACAGATGAGGTACTTAGAAGTGTGCATTAATGATAATAGTCCAAGAAGGACTATTTGCAGGGATTGAACCTGCAACCCAGGCATGTGCCCTGCCCAGAAATCGAACCTGTAAGCTTTTGGTGTACAGGGCAATGTTCAGACTAACTGAGCCACACTGGCCAGGGCTCCTCTGCCCATTTTCAATTGGATTGTTTGTTTTTTTTGGTGTTGGTTGTATGAGTTCTTTATAAATTTGGATCTTAACCCCATATCAAATGCACCATTGGTGAATATATTCTCCCAGTCAGTAGGTTATCTTTTCTTTTGTTGATAAGTTCCTTTGTTTTGTGCAAAAGCTTTTTAGTTTGGTGTCCCATTTGTGTATATTTTTCTTTGGTTTCCCTTGCTTGAACACTTACATCCATTCTTTATTGATTACTATGTCTTCTGCATTTTGAGTGTTTGTGTTTCAGGTGAAATAATCTCTGGCGAGCTCCCTTTCTTGCGTGTGTGTTCTCTCATAAGCTTTATTAAAGTAAAATTGATACACAATAAACTGTATATACTTAAGTATGTCATTTGATGAGTTACAATATATGTATATACCCCTCAAACCATCACCACAATCAAGATAATGAAGATCTATCACCCCAGAAGTTTTCTCATGCCCTGTTATATTCTATCTTGCACCTGTCCCTTGCTCTTCTCATCCCCAGGCAACAACTGATGACTCCCTGTCACTGCAGATTAGATTACATATTCTACTACTTTACATACATAGATTCATAAATAGTACTGTTTTTGTTGGTGGGAGGTGTGGCATCATTCAGTGTTAATTTTTTTGAGATTCATTAGTATTGTGTATATTTATTATTATTGCTAAGTAATATTCCATTGTGTGTCTATAGTGACTTATCATTTACCTTATTGATACTTGAAATGGAATATACTTTTTATAATAAGTTATAACCCCAGGGAATTTTAATTTTTTGTG
Organism: Noctilio leporinus; assembly: GCA_004026585.1. NCBI lineage: Eukaryota > Metazoa > Chordata > Mammalia > Chiroptera > Noctilionidae > Noctilio > Noctilio leporinus. The sequence goes on along the minus strand of PVIW01009592.1, from coordinate 15,093 downwards.
TTTGACTTTTTTTCCAGAAACTTATTGTACATGTCAAGAAAAGTGGACAAAGGAGGTACTTGGAAAGATTGTTTGCCTTGTTTACCATCAGTGATGTATCTCTTTTCTTTGGCAGGTTTTGGTGTTAAGATGTTCAGTACTGCCAACATGAAAAGCAGTCAGTACATTCCCATGCATAGCAAACAGATCCGCGGACTGGCTTTCAGTAGTCAGTCCAATGGCTTACTTCTCTCTGCTTCCCTAGACAGCACTATTAAACTGACCAGGTAAGGAGGATGGGCAGGAAGATGAAACCTGTGCTGTTTAATATGGAATGGCTTGGAAACTAGTATTTGTGTTCTGATGGCCTTAACTTAGGGTTGTTTTGTTTGTGTTTTTGTTACTGTTTTTGTCTCCGGCATTATTTGAGATCTGGTCACAAACAGTATGGGTAGTGTCCTATTTCTGATTATATATGTTACAAAATACATTTTAAGCCCTGACCAGGTGGCCCAGTTGATTGGAGCATTGTTTCAATGTGCTGCCAGTGTGGTGGGTTTGATCCTTGGTCAGGGCACATTCAGAAGTCAACCAGTGAATGCATGAATAGGTGGAACAGCTAGTAGATGTCTGTCTATTAAGTCAATAAAAATAAAACTTTTTATAATGTTTATAAAATACATCTTAAGACATGCAGATAAGAGTGACACCCTTGAGATGATAAATGACAATATGGAGTCACCATATTAGCCTAGGACTGCTTATTCCTGGTTTATGACCTGGACCATTCTGCCTAATAAAAGTGCTTACTAGGCCCTGCCTGGTAGCACTGTAGATAAGGCACTGGCCTCCGAACCCGAAGGTTGCTGGTTTGATTCCCTAGGCAGGGCACATAACCAGGTTGCAAGCCAGGTTGCAAGCCAGGTACATGGCTGGAGGCAGGTGAAACAACCATACATTGATGTTTCTCTCCCTCTCTCCCTCTCTCCCTTTCTCTCTCTCTGGAAATAATAAATAAAATCTTAAATAAATAAGTGCTTACTGAGTGCTCACTCTCCTTGGATGCCATAATGACTTCTTTCATTGGAAGCAGTTCTGATTAGATGTCTGATAGTTGGCTTCCTATTGAATTTCTACAGCTAAATGTTAGGGACACCATGATAGCACACTTAAGCTTTTTGACTTTTGAAGAATACTTCAGCTTAAAGTACCGTTAATCTTTTATATGTGTGTATATGCTGTGACTTTTTCTAATTTTAAAAATGGGGGAGGGAATTAAGTACCAAAGTGTTATTAATGACTACTTTTGGGTGGATGGATTATAATTTATTTTTAGTTTTCTCATATTTTCAACATGGAATAGGATCAGCTATGTAATAAATAACTATGGAGAATGTAATAGAAGTACAGTGGGGATGTACTGATTTTGTATCCCTTTAATTTACTCTTACTTCCTTACCAATCAAGAGGAAATTAAGAGGTTACCTGAGCAGTCCTTAGAGGAAATGGGGAATCCAAATAGTTTGGGGGTGTGGGTGTATTCATAAAGGTCCAGCATTAAAATGATAATCTTCATATCTTTGTTATATATTGATTTTCTTAATGCATAGTTGTAAAAGTCTCTTATAACTCCACAGCCTGGAGACAAATACGGTGGTCCAGACCTACAATGCCGGGCGTGCTGTCTGGAGCTGCTGCTGGTGTCTTGATGAAAACAATTACATCTATGCTGGGCTGGTCAATGGTTCAGTTCTGGTATATGACCTTCGAAACACGAGTTGTTACGTCCAGGAATTAGTACCTCAGAAGGCCAGGTAGAGATCTACTTACTTTTTCCTGTAGGTAGCGTCTTTTTCTTCGACAGTTATTGTGTTAATCCTCTCTTTCCAAGAGTGTTTCACAGTTGGTCAGAATTCCTTAAGGAGGGCAGTTCTCTCTGAAACCAATGACTTATTCTTACTTAAGAATCAGTAAGATTCTTAGAGTCTGTGTTTATGATATTTTACATGGTTGAAAGCTCTGGTACCATGTATAAACCAGCTTCATAGACTAATTCATCACCCAACATGGCAAAATGAAGTCGATCGGCACCCAGCTCCACTTGGTAAGCTATGTGATTTTGGCCTGTTGTGCTCTTCATCTGTAAAATATGATTAGCACACAGTTGCTGTTAAAGCTACATGTCTTTACACACAGAAAGAAAACAGTAAAAGGTAGCCCAATTAAAAGTGATTTAAAACTTCCCTAATCCACAGCTAAACCCAACTTTGTCTAAGAATACCATATTACTATGACTTATTTATAGTCCAGTCTGTGAAGTCAGCTCAAGCACCACTGTAGCTCTTCAGAGTTATTGAGTACCTCTTGGGTATAATGCTCTCCTGGAGGCACAAAGGTCTCACAAGGAAAGTAGGGTTTGTGACCAGGGCCAAAATAAGAAGTGTCATAAGACAGAGTTTCCATTTGCAGTCTAAATATGTATTAAAAGCCCGGCAGCAGGCTATAAATATAAAGATATCACTAAAGTAATAATTACTGACTGAAACCCAGTCTCGACAATTTGGGATTTTTATTCCATTTGGATGGGGTAGAATCCTGCTTCAGTGATGTTTGTGGACCGTGGGCCTGAAGGCTACACAAATGTGAACTCCAGGCAAACAAAATAACTGCCACTGACATAGAGGGACCCACATAGAGTAGACAATAAAATACAACAATAGCAAGGAAATAATATTTGTATGTATTGCTTGTTTTTATTTTAGTGTGCTTTGTTGGCTGCATTGTGCAGGGAAATGAAATGAGCAGGCAGTCCTGGCTGGGTAGCTCAGTTGGTTAGAGTGCTGTCCCAGTACATCAAGGTTGCAGGTTTGATCCCCAGGCTGGGCACATAGAAGGATCAGCCAATAAATGCATAAATAAGTGGCACAACAAAATCAATGTTCCTTTCCCTTCCTCTCGATCTTTAAATGTTAATAATAATAATAATAATAATAATAATAAATGAGGCCCTGACTACTGTAGCTAAGTGGGTTGGGCATTGTCCCACAAACCAAAAGTTGGTTGGTTCAATTCTCTGGTCAGGGCACATACCTTGGTTGTAGGCTAGGTCCCCGGTTGGAAGCATGTTAAAGGCAACCAGTCATTGTTTCTCTAGCACTTAGGTGTCTCTCTCCCTCTCTTTCTCCTTCCTCTAAAAAAATAAATAAATAAAATATTTAATAAATTTTTTTTAGAAGAAAGAAGGCCAGAAAGTGATCGCTTTGGCAACTTGAGCAGAAACAAGTTTATAGGACCATAGTCTATAATATAAGCTAACACTTCTGAGGGAATTCTCAGCACAGCCTTGGTCATCTGCTTACAGAAAGAAGTTAGGAAATCTAAAGAAACTATCTGTTTATGAATTAAAATGTAGTTACTTTGGGATATATTTTGATCGGGGGGATATCTCAACTATAGCTTGGAAGTTTTATTTAGATGTAGAAACTGTTTTTCTTTTTTGACTTTGTTTCTTTGCTGACTTTTCCTAGGGCTAATTCCATTTCTAGAAGCTCCTACTAGTCAAGCTTTCTTGTAATTATGACCTTGTACTGTTTATTTCTTGGTCTATTTTTTTCATTGCTTTTAGACCATGTTGTGTCTCTTCCAAAATTAGATGTAGAATGTTATATGTACATCCTTTTATTTCTACAAAATGGTTTGGTAGTTTTTATCATGTCAGAGGATGCTGACTCAAAAGGTTTTTAACCTCTTAAACGGAGGTAGAAATGTGTTTAAGGGCGGTCTCCTGGTAGTGGGGTGCGCGATAATCCAGTATTAAACTATAGGCATAGTTTCTTTTTTTTCTCTTCAGATGCCCGCTGGTGTCCCTGTCATACATACCCAGAGCTGCCTCAGCTGTATTTCCATATGGTGGAGTGTTGGCTGGAACCTTGGAGAATGCTTCCTTCTGGGAGTTAAAAATGGGCTCTTCTCATCGGCCTCATGTGCTGCCCATAGAGCCAGGGGGCTGCATAGACTTTCAGACGGAGAGCAGCACCCGACACTGTCTTGTGACCTACAGGCCTGGTGAGAGTGTTGGGATGCCCACCTGTGATATGTTTGGAAGCACATCTGTAGAGGAGAGGAAAGGAGAGTTTTCCCTGTCCTTCAGTAGTGCTGGCAAGCCCCTCAGACCAGTAGCTCTTACCACTCCATTGAGGATAATGTCCCCAAGTTTTCTGCGTAGAGCCTGCCTTCCTGCTTCTTACTATATGAATTAGAACAGATTCTGCCAGGTACTTCCTGGAAGTAAATCAGCCACTTTAGGAGCCCCTACCACTTAAAGCAGGAATAGAATGAGGAGGCCTGCACTTGAAGCCATTGAGCCACCCTCAGAACACTTTTGTGTCTTCTGCCTGCCCCTCACTTCACTTAAGAGAAAGGCTCAGATAAAAGCAGCCATACAGAGTCTGGTCAGGGCATTTCCTTCTTATTTGGGGCCAACAAAGGTAAGTGGAGAGTAAATGGACAACTGTGGTTACATGGGCTTAGCTAGCTGAACTTCTCATTCCCTCCAGATCCAGGGGAACCCCTGATAGCCAACTGTGCTTAAATTCGTAAGTCCTTTCTAGCCTGAAAGGTATGAATCTATGCTGATGAGTTATGTTGATGGTTAGGCAGATAATTCATCAGAGCTAGTCATTAAAGTGCCATATTTCTGCTAGTTTTGGATAGATGTAATCATTTAAAATTTTGTTTGAGCTGGGAAGTTGCCTCAGTGGAGTCTTCTGACCCTTTCAGTTTTTAGTCATCTCAATAGGTCTTTTGTCTCCAAGACTGACGTGTTGTGTTTGACATTTATTAAGATTTGGAGGTTTCACTTTATTCTCCTGCTTTTGTTTGCCTTCCAGCAGAACCACAGATATATTTTCCCCCCTCTGTAATACAGTTTCCCTTTATGAAAGTATACAGTTCTGGAGCTAATGGGGTCCTCACTGTGGGGAAGAAAAAAATTTTAGCCAGATTGTTAAGAAGGCAAAACCCAAGCAGAGGTCTTGCAGGATACAGTGATTTTACTAAAATGATAGCCCATTCTCAAATTGTTTCTCTCATAGGCAAAACCTAATGTAGATAACTTACATCATCCTAGGCTAGGGCTCTAAATTTCATTTGTGCTTTATTATTTTGTTCTCGTTAATTATGTTTACTTTGTAGCTGTCTTGATGGTTGAATAAATTGTGGCTTTTCAACTCAACTAGGTTGTAAATTTCTGAAGTATTTGGTTAATTTCTGTGGACCATCTCCATGGAGCAACCCTTTTCTCTGTCTCATAGATAAGAATCACAATACCTTACGAAGTGTGCTGATGGAGATGTCCTACAAGCTAGGTGAAGCTGGAGAGCCGGTGTGCTCCTGTCATCCTGTGCAGACATTCCTTGGGGGACCCACTTGTAAACTACTGACCAAAAGTGCTATTTTCCAAAACCCAGAGAAGAATGGCAGCATCCTGGTGTGTACTGGAGATGAAGCATCAAATTCTGCCCTGGTGAGCCTATTATTTTTTATATAGAAATGTATAAAGCAAAAAGCCAAAGTTCTGCTCCATGATTACACATCTGCATATGTGCATGTACTTAAGTTTGCTTGGTTTATTTTTTACACCACTCACACTTCACACGCTGCTCTATGGTTTGCACATTTCCCATTTAACTTCCCACCTTGGGTATCTATCCATTTCAATATCGATAGGTTCACCTCATTCTTTTTACATAAGCTCTAGTGTTCCATGGGCCATATTTTGAACCTTAAAAAAAAAAAAGACGATTCCCCAGCCAGGGTACATAAACAGGTTGCAAACCAGGTCTCCAGTCAGGTCTATGGCTGGAGGCAGGTGAAACGCAACCATACATTGATGTCTCTCTTCCTCTCTGCCTCTCTCCCTTCCCCTCTTTCTAAAAATAATGAAATAAAATCTTAAAAAAAAAAAAAAAAAAAGACTACAGAAACTCCCTATAAAATAATGATGCATCAACTCTCTCAATTCTGGATGAAACCAATGGATGAAGGGTTGGTGGGGAATTTCACAGCGGAGGGGTCAGCTTGTTACCTATAGATCAACTTAGCATCACTGTCAGTGGGCTTCCCAGAAATAATTTGCCTCTTGATGTAAAGCAATATAAGCACAAGGGTGCCTTTTATGAGATGTTCTTGAACCTTAATCCAAGTCTTACTTAAGTATATAAGGGTAAAATGACATGAAGTTAACAAAGAAAAATTAGAATCTTTAAAGCAGGTGTAAAGCTTTAATCAACTGGTTAATGGGTCACTCATACTATTCCATTTTTCAATACTTTACATTTTTGTTCATAATAAAAAGCTTTTCAAAAAGTACTTGTTAGAAGATAGGTTTTAAATGCCATAAAAAACTAAACTAATTTTTACAAAGAAGGTATGTTCCATGAGGCCAGGGACAGGGACTTTGTCTTATTCTCTTCTGTCCCCAGAAGACTGCCCAGTACATATTGAAGGGATGAAAGCTAGCTTGGCTTAGTCTTAAGATTCACTGATAGGTAAACTAGTGGCTGATTACAGTAGGTGAGGACATACGTGAATCATGTCAAGTGTGCTGATTTTATGTGACCTGTGAGGGTTAAGACTTTGCTTCCCAGGCAGTACTCCAATTCTCTTTCAAAGCTGAGAAAGGAAGCAAGTTACCTAGCTGAATTGAATGTCTTCACCTTTTCTTTGCTTGTCTTTAGCTATGGGATGCTGGCAACGGCTCGTTGCTGCAGGATCTGCCGACTGATCAACCTGTCTTGGACATCTGCCCATTCGAGGTGAACCATAGCAGCTACTTGGCTACCTTAACAGAGAAGACAGTCCAGATCTATAAGTGGGAATGATCCTAGCCTTAAAACTTACAAGGCATTCTGCTGGTTAATGTTAAATGTTGTTCACTAGCACCTAACAGCCTTGCGCAAGATCCCTACTTGTTGTCTGTGGCCTAGAATTTTTGGAAACATGGTTCCTTTAGATTAGTATGATTCTAAGACTCCAGATCACTGAAACACTACAGGTTGTGTATTTACTATGTTCATCAAAATAGTAAGTGACTGATACTATGTCTACATTATCCCTTTCTTGGGTTAAAAGCCTTCATGAATCTTTGTTGAGAATCTGTATTTTCAGTCAGATTGTCTGCTGGATCACAGAGTGTATCTTTCCAGCAGTCACTTAGGGTATGATTGTGCACCAGCCATTTTCTAGCGCCTGGTTGAATCGTCTTGTCACATAGGCTCTTTGGTTTGGGAGTGCCTGTGTCACTGAGGGGACCTAATCTTTGTATGCTACTTGGATGTGGTGTGGATGCAGAAATCTTCAGTTGAACACAAGAGGGCACTTATCTTGTGTAGGATTTGATCTCTTTCTGACCTGTGGGCTCACAACCTTTTGGTAACTTGGTTTCGTCCCCACAGAGGTGTGTGAGAGAGCACTTCTGGTTTACTTTGTGACAGCAGTTACATTCCAGTGTGCATTGCTAGGTTGTTGGCATGCCTGGTGATGGAGGCAGATAATGAGCTATAGACAACTTTCCTAATGCTGAGCCCATTAAGTTCATTGGATTGTGAGTCTAGGAAAGAGACCAATTATTTGAGCAGCAGGGAAGACTCTTCGGTTTTTATTTTTATTTTCTCTAGCCAGCCTGGGATCTCAGGAGTGGTTTTATATAAACCAGTGTTTGAAGACCTTTCCTTTTCCCTTTCATTGGGAAAAGATGAGCAAGTGATATGTCAAAGCTCTTACTTGAATCTCCTATTAGGGTATCAGGAGCAGTGGGCTAACTAAAAGAAGTTGCTCTTGCTGCTGCTGCTGCTGCTGCTGCTACAATCAGGCAATGGGCTTGTCTCTCCATTCTGAAAGTGTCCCCATTGAATAAAACCACCCATAGGTGAGGGCCTGCTCTTGAGCATGTAAAGCCTTCCCCATGTGAAAATAATGTTTGGTTCAAAGGCCTTTTGATTTGCCTCCCTTCCTAATCTTTTCCCAAAGTGTTAGTAGATGGTTATTCTTGGAAAGGTAATAATGGTTGGAGAACTGTGAATTGCTGGAGATGCTCATCAGGATTTTTTAAACTCTGGATTGTCCAAATTTGAGCACTGCATTTTTCTCCAGTAGAGGGCTCAGGAGTGTGATTTTCTTAAATAATTGTTGTAGAAATATTGTTTTTATTTTTAAATAGTTATGACCTGTCAACTCCTGAGCCATTGCCAACATTTCTCACCAGTAAGGGGTTATTGCAGTAGATTTCCCCAGAGTTCCAGTTTCTAGTTGTGCCTTTTAAAGAGTGACCTTCTATTTTAGGAATTTAAAAAAAAACTAGTTTCCAGGGCCTGGGAAAGAGCCCCCTTTTCTCAGAGGAGATACTCCTTTTGATATGTTAATGACTCGATCTCCCAGGCCTAGAGCTTCAGTGGCAGAATGGGATTTGAATTAAAAAGCAGAACATCTGGTTTCAGTAGATTGTCACAGAGAAAGGGGTGCAGATGTTCGAACCCTGGCTGCCTTTGTCTTGGGCAGCGGTAGGACTTGACTAGCCTTGAAATACACTAGGGATGCTGATTGATTTGATTTGCCTAAACATAGCAACCAAGGGACTTCATTACCAGAGGAGTTGGGTGAATCTCACTTCTGGCCATTCCTTGTGTTCCTTCAGTAAATTTGTGTGTTTTAGAAACAAATTCATGTAACTGACTGATTTCTTCAAAGGAAAAAAAAAAAACTTCACCGTTAGCCACCCCCAGTCCTGCACCTGACAGGAGATTGCATTTGTAGACCCAGACTCAGGTGTTCTGTACAGCACCTAGTTCTTACCATATGTTTCTTCATTGCAGCCTCAAAGGTTGTTTTACCAATTGAGGGTTTTGAGGTAAGCAAACTCAAAATACCTTGTATTATATTGTACCAGGTTTGAAAACAGGGCAGTAGCATCTGTTAGTCTGTTATAATGTCTGTATTTTATATTTTAATGTTAATGTGAAAATAAAGAATCTACCATGTTTAATGGCTCCTGGTGTCTTTTGTCCCTTTGACTGCCATCAGAGGCAGGAACATGTCTGCTTCTTGGGAGAGGGCTATAGTCCCTGCCTGGTGGATTTCTCCATTTCATGCAGTACTAGGTCTTAAGTTACACAGTTACCCTGGATTTGAAGTAAACATCTTATTTAAATTGATGAGGTAGTTGAGGCTTTAGCTAGCAGTTCTATTTTACCGTTGCTAGTAAGAAACTTTGCGTGTAAGAACCCCCTACACTGGTCATTTGTTTATTCTGAGATCTAAGGGTCTAAATTCTGAAAACTGCATTGCTTAGACTCCCTTTGTCTGCTAGCATCCCATTAATTTCTTTCAGGCCAGGAGATAAATGTGGGAGGATGCAACAAGAGGAAAAGACTTTACCTTTTGTTTCTTTTATTGTCACCTCTTCTGATAGCGGCAGCAGCATTGGGCAAATGTGGGCTCCTGGGTTGCTGCTTAGCACAATTACGTCTTCTTGCCTCAGTTTCTTCTATTCAATTCAGGAATTTCTTTTGCCATAAACGATAGTGTTCAGGGATTAGATTGAAAAGGCTGAAAATGTCTTTCAGCTAAATAGCAAATGGAGTAGTCTATATTCCAGGAGGACTTAATCCATAGGTGCAGTTTACTATTGTCGTGGAGCCTGGCTTAATGACAGCAGTCCTGGGGTAGAGGTAAACCCCAAGTTACCAAGAAACCCAGTATCATTGTCTTCTCTTCCACTGTACTTTTTTTGTTTCCCATCTCAGTGATTGACTAAGTGAAATTCTGAAAATAGACATTTGTGTGTCCTGTCCTTTGTCACCTTTTGTTTGTTGGTGAAAATCTCTGCTACTTATTTATCCCTTTATAGTTGACAAAGCCCTTTCCCAATAGATATTTTTAAGCAATGTTGTAGAAGAAGTATTATTCTAATTTAAAGGGAAGAAACAGGTTTAAAATCTTACTAAAGGAAAATGAGGGCCCTGGCTGGTGACTCAGTGGATAGGCACCAGCCAGTGAACCCAAAGGTCACTGGTTCGATTCCCAGCCAGGGCACATACCAGGTTGCAAGCTAGGTCTCTAGCCAGGTCCGTAGCTGGAGGGAGGTGAAAAGCAGCCATACATTGATGTTTCTCTCCCCTTCTTCCACCCTCTATACCCTTCTCTAAAAATAATGAATAAAAAATTTTTAAGTATATTTTAAAAAATCACATTAAAGGAAAATGACATTTAGGTGGTGTGGTATTTCATTGAATTTTATATATCCTAGTCTTTCCATTTTATATTTTTCATTACTGACAGCTAAGTAGGAGTTGGGAAACCACAGTGAAAGCTCACTTTCACTTTTTGATATCTGAGTCTGCAGAATAGCCTGGGCTAATTTCCCACTTCTCCTACATATAAAATGAAAATGTAATAGACAGTCATACACATTATTGCCAACTCTGTGTTCTTCCAAATGCCCTCATTTGTCTTGGGTTTCTGGGTGCCGAGGCTGGGAACATCACTGTTCAAGGAAGAGTCCATTGATGTGTGGACTAGAACCACCTTTTCAGTGCTTGTCACAGAGGTCAGGTGGCAGGGAAGAAAGAAGGTAGTGGAGCTGCTCTAGCTTGCTTTCAGAGAAATACATGGAAACTGGAGGAGCTTGCTTTCCCAACTTCTGTGGAAAAATAAATCAGGCGTACAAGGGGTAGCATGTAGTGGTCATGAAAATATGTCTCCAGCTGTAAGGACTAATTGACCAACATCCCCACTGCTGTCCTCTGAAATCCTTCACTGTGTTCCTTCTGAGGCCACACTTCCCCAGGGTTGCTCCCAGCCAAAGACAGAGTGTAGTAGAGATGTTAAAGCAGGCCCATTCCTGTGAGGCTTTCGCCCTAGTAACTTGTCTATTGCTAATCCATTCTGGAAATCACTGCTTATAGAACCCAAAATAATCCATCAGGAGGCAAACAGCGAAGTAGATAAACCCAGTTCTAACCACAGTTCTATCCCCAAGGCAGAAAGTACAGAGGAGGTGCCCAGAAAATCATTACTGAATAAATGAATATAAAAATGACATGTTGATAGGGGTAGATTTTGCAGGGATGCTTCGAAATGTTGAGATTTTGAGATAAGTACCAGAAGATAAATAATTTTAGGATATGTTAGGACTTAGTAGGTCAATGTTACTTCTGTCTGGTCTTGAAATCTTGGACATGGCATGAGCCAGGATGTTTGTGGCCTGGAAAGGGAGACTACTATGGCTGCCCAGCACTACGGCAATAGTCACCGAAGATTGATGGACCAGGACTGGCTTAGTTGTTTTGGGAAAAACATTCTTGGAAACTGTAATCAGAAAAGTTTGAAAACTCCCAAGTGTTGAAGCTGCACTGTCAAGTTTGGGAAAGTACGCTTGTACTTCAGAAGATGCAATAGTTCTCAAATAGGAAAGGTGGTAAGCGAGGGGGAGGAAATTGCTCTGCCCAAACATCTCTTTCCACGTTGCTTGCCTGAGTGGTGGATGACAGAGAGCAATTTGAGGGTTTCAGAGAAGTAGGAACATTTCAGCCACTCAGCAGTGCAAGGAGCAGCTAGCTAGTCTTTGCTGACAGCCTTCTGTGTCCAGCGTCCTGCTGAGCACTATGAGGTAGGTGGTTAAAGACTCCTATGACTGGTAGCTTTTACTTGGTGATTAAATTACACGCCTACCAAAAAGCCCTTCAACAGCTTCCCATTACACTTAGATTTAAGTTGACTTAAACTTAATGCCATTTATCCCATGTGCTGTATTTTGGGGGTATTTATCAAGTGCTTTTCATTCCAGTATTTTTCCTTCCTTCTATTAGCTTCTCACACATTCTTGTAGTATTCCTTTAGTGTTACCCTAGGCTCTAGGACCTAGAGATTATAACCTGCATCCTTGATTATATGCTATGGGAGCCATATCACTATAGCATATGTTACAAATCCCTCATTATTGTCTGCATATTTACCCTTTCAGCACTCTTTTATTTCTTCCTCAGTCCTGTGCTGGGGGATCACTTTCCTTCAGCTTACAGGAATGCAGTTCTGCTAACCATGAATTATCCATCTCAGTTTTAGTTTCTCTGAAAATTTTTTTTTTCACTTTTTAAAAAATTAGGACTACCTTTTAAGCAGTTTTAGGTTCATAGTGAAATTGAGGGAAAGGCACCTGGCTGATGTGGTTCAGTTGGTTGGAGTGTTGTCCCGTACACGAAAGGGTTGGGAGTTCAGTCCTGATCAGGGCATAGGTTGCAGGTCCATCTCCAGTTCAGGGTGTGGGTGGGAGGCAGCCAATCGATGTTTCTCTTTTTAGTGCTGAATAATATTCCATTATTTGGATGTACCACAGCTTGTTTATTCACTTACTTATTGAAGGATATCTTACTTGCTTCCAAGTTTGGCAACGATGAACAAGGCTGCTATGAACATCCGTGTGTACTTTTTTATATAAATACTAAGTTTTTTTTTTTTTAAATTCTTACCCAAGCATATGTTTATTGATTGAAGAGAGAGAGAAACATTGAGCAGTTGCCTCTTGTATGTACCCCAACTGAGTACGAAACTCACAACCTAAGCATGTGCCCTAACCAGGTATTGAACCTGTGACCTTTCAATTTACAGATGATTCTCCAACCAGCTGAGCAGCACTGGCTAGGGCTACCTTCATTGTTTTTTATCCTTACCTGAGGACATTTTTTCATTGATTTTAGAACACACACGTTCTAAAGAGCAACATCAATGTGAGACAAACATCAATTGGTTGCCTCTCTCATGTTCCCCAACTAGGAATGGAACCTGCAACCAAACCCACAGCTGTAGTGTGTGCTCTGACTGGGGATCAAACCCACAAACCTTCAGTGCACAGTGCATGGGACACCACTGAACAACCAAAATACACAGGCTAGAGTGACCTTCATTTTTCAAATACATTTTCCTTGAGTGTAGACTTCTAGGTTGACAGTGTTTTGGTTTTTTTCTTTTAGTATTATATCATTCCAGTATATTCCTGGCCTTCATAGTTTCTACTGAGAAGTTAGATGTCACTGTTACTGTTTCTTTGAATGTGTGTCTTGCTTTTAAGATTTTTTGTATCTTTTATTGATAATGCTGTTACAGTTGTCCCAGTATTTTTCTCTTTGCTCCCTCCACCCAATTCCTCCCCCATTCCCTCCTGAAGTCCCATATCCCCTTGGCTCGTGTCTAAAGCTGTATGTATAAGTTCTCTGATTTCACCCTTCCCTTATTGTTCTTAACTTCCCCCTATCTTGTACCCACCAACTGTTTCCTAATCCTTGTACCATTTCCTCGTTTTGCCCTCTTCCCCCTCCCAGCTGATAACCCTCCCAATGGTCTCCATACCTGTTTCTGGCTTGTGTGCTTGGTTTATTTTTGTTTTCCTTTTTCATTTTTCAGGTTCTGTTGATAGTTGTGAATTTGTTGTCATTTTTTGGTAATTTATTATTTATTCTTTTTAGATAGAAGAGCTGGAAGGGAGGAAGAAAGGGAGAGAAGCAGCAACGTATGGTTGCTGTTCACTTGCCTCCAGCAAAGGACCTGGCTGGAGACCTGACTTGCAACCTGGTTACGTTCCCTGACCAGGAATGAACCAGACCTATGGGTTCGCAGGCCGGTGCCAACCCACTGAGCCACACCAGCCAGGGCTTGGTATTTTAATGTTCATAGTTTTGATCTTCTTCTTAAATAAGTCCCTTTAATATTTCATGTAATAAGGGCTTGGTGATGATGAACGCCTTTAGCTTTACCTTGTCTGGGAAGCACTTTATCTGCTCTTCCATTCTGAATGATAGCTTTGCTGGATAGTAATCTTGGTTGTAGGTCCTTGCTTTTCATCACTTTGAATCTTTCTTGCCAGGCCCTTCTTGCCTGCAGAGTTTGTTTTGAGAAATCAGCTGATGGTCTTATTGGAACACCTTTGTAGGCAACTCTTCTTTTGCTGCTTTTAAGATTCTCTTTAACCTTTGGCATTTTACGATGTGTCTTGGTGAGGCTCAGTTTGGGTCTCGCTTCTTTGGGACTGTATCCTGGGCTTGTATGTCACACAAATTTTCAAATTCTTGCCCTAACTCTTCTCCTTCTGGCATTCCTATGATTCAGGTGTTGGCATGTTTAAAGTCATCGCAGAGATTCCCAGTCCTCTCTTCAATTTTTCAATTCTTGTTTCCACTTTCTTTGCTGATTGACTGTTTATTTCTTCCTTATGTTTCGTATTGTTGATTTGAACCCCGTTTTCCTTTCCTTTACCATTGGTTTTGTGTGTATTTTCCTTTGTTTCACTTGGCCTAGCCTTCACTTTTCCCTTATGTGTTTACTGTACTCAAGCGTATCTGTCTAGTCTGTGAGCATCTCTATTACCAGCGTTTTAGACTGTACGTCTGTCAGGCTAGCCACTTCTCTGATGCTTAGTTTGGCCCCTGAGACCTTGATTTTTGCCCCCCCCCCCCTTTTTTTTTGAGTCATATTTCTCTGTCTCTGCATGGGAGACAGGCTCCTGTGTTTGCCTCTGTGTCTTAGGTAGAGCTGTTGTACCTGTTAGTTGTAAGAGGAGGAGCCTTAGGTACTCGTGAGTGCTGGGGGACCAGTTTTACCTGGTAGGTAGTGGAGCTCTAAGTCGGGGAGGGGTCTGAGAGGGATCTATGCCGCTTGCTCAGTGCTTGCCCCTTTTCAGGCACTTCTCCCGCTTTCCGCTTTCCGTATGGGGCTAGCTCCACTCTAGTTCCATGGTTCCCAGAGTGGGTAGGTCTGTGGACCTTTCAGGACTGTGGGGGACTCTAAACAAATGAACTCTTCCTGATAGTTCCCCCACCCCAACCCCCACTAGTTTTCACAGAAAAAGCAATGTGGCTTTTTATTTTTCTCCTCCAATGCTGAAACATTAAGCTGTGAGATCTGATCTGGTGCTGGGAGCATTCAATAGGCGCCCCTACTGTGATTTTTTTCTTTTTGCCAGCAGGCCCCTGCCACTTTCCCGCCTGTGCCTCCAACTCGTGCTGCCCAGCTCAGTGCAGCCTGCAGTCTTCTTGCCTAACCACTTCCTCTGTGTTCTGGCTCCGC
>PVIW01009591.1:0-50868 GCA_004026585.1 Noctilio leporinus | reverse complement strand
CAAATTGGAAAGGAGGAAGTCAAACTGTCATTATTTGCAGATGATATGATAGTGTATATACAAAACCCGATTGGCTCCACCAAAAATTTACTCAACCTAATAAGCAAATTTAGCAAAATAGCTGGGTATAAAGTCAATATCCAGAAATCAAAAGCATTTTTGTATACCAATAATGAAACAACAGAAATAGAAGCGAAAAAACAAATCCCATTTACCATAGCAACAAGAAAAATAAAGTACCTAAGAATCAACTTAACTAAGGAGGTAAAAGACCTGTACACAGAAAACTACAGAACAATGAAGAAAGAAATCAAGGAAGACACAAATAAATGGAAGCATATACCATGTTCGTGGATGGGAAGAATTAACATCATTAAAATGTCCATACTACCCAAAACAATCTACATATTCAATGCAATCCCAATTAAAATACCAATGACAGACTTCACAGAAATAGAAAAAATACTTCAAACCCTGTCTGGTAGCACAGTGGATAGGGTGCCGGCCTGCGAACCCAAAGGTTGTAGGTTCGATTCCCCAGCCAGGGCACATAACGGGGTTACAAACCAGGTCTCCAGTCAGGTCTGTGGCTGGAGGCAGGTGAAAAGCAACCATACATTGATGTCTCTCTCCCTCTCTGCCTCTCTCCTTTCCCCTCTTTCTAAAAATAATGAAATAAAATCTTAAAAAAACCCCCACAAAACTTAAAAAAAAAAAGAAAAAATACTTCAAAAATTTATATGGAGCCAAAAACGCCCATGAATAGTCACTACAATCTTGAGAAAGAAGAACAAGGTAGGAGGAATCACAATACCGGACTTCAAACAATACTACAAGGCTACTGTCATCAAAACAGCATGGTACTGGCATAAGAATAGACATAAAGATCAATGGAACAGAATAGAAAGCCCAGAAATTAACCCAGGACTCTATGGCCAACTAATATTCGACAAAGGGGGAAAGAACATCAAATGGAGTAAAAACAGTCTCTTCAATAAATGGTGTTGGGAGAACTGGACAGCAACATGCAAAAAGATAAAACTAGACCACCAACTTACACCATACACCAAAATAAACTCAAGATGGATAAAGGATTTAAACATAAGCAGTGCCATCATAAAGGTCCTGGAGAAAAATATAGGCAGTAAACTTTTGGATATCCTACGCAAAAATATGTTTACTGATACTTCACCAAGGGCAAAGGAAATAAAAGAACAAATCAACAAATGGGACTATATCAAATTGAAAAGTTTCTGTTCAGCTAAAGAAAATATCAGCAAAATTCAAAGGGAACCAACTGTATGAGAAAACATAATTGCCAATGATACCTCAGACAAGGGTCTGATCTCCAAAATATTAAAGAACTAATGCGACTCAACACCAGGGAGACAGACAGCCCAATTAAAAAATGGGCAAAGGACCTGAACAGACAACTCACTGAGGAAGATATACACAGGGCCCAGAGGCATATGAAAGAATGCTCAGCATCATTAGTCATCAGAGAGATGCAAATTAAAACTACATTAAGATACCACCTCACACCTGTCAGAATGGCAATCATCAGCAAATCAACAAACAACAAGTGTTGGCGAGGATGTGGGGCAAAGGGAACCCTCATACACTGTTGGTGGGAATGTAGGCTGGTGCAGCCACTGTGGAAAACAGTATGGGGTTTCCTTAAAAAACTAAGAATGGAACTGCCTTTTGATCCAGCAATTCCACTACTTGGCCTATACCCAAAGAATCCTGAAACACCAATTCATAAGAACCTATGCACACCTATGTTCATAGCAGCACTATTTACAATAGCCAGGTGCTGGAAACAGCCTAAGTGCCCATCAGTGGATGATTGGATCAAAAAACTTTGGTACATTTACACAATGGAATTCTATATAGCAGAAAGAAAGAAGGAACTTGTACTGTTTGCAACAACATGGATGGAACTGGAGAGTATTATGCTTAGTGAAATAAGCCAGTCAGGGAAGGACAAATATCATATGATCTCACCCATTACACGACAATAATCAGCAAAACTAACAACAGGCAAAACAGAACCAAGTATATGAATACAAGGAATAGGCCTTCAGTGGTCAGGGGGAAAGGGGTTGGGGGGGGGCGGGAGGCAGAGGCAAGAAATGGGAGCAGCTTAGACAAGAACCTAGTATAAAGGAACCATGGACTTGGACAACAGGTGGGATTGACTTTGGGGGGAACGGGTAGGTGGGGAGGGGGACAGAAGGGAGCAAAAAGGGGATGAATGTAATACAACAATAATAAAATTAAAAAAAATGTGCAGGTATGAAAGTTGTTATAAGTGATACACATCATTTATAGCAACACAAGTCCATAATGGTGAAAATATCACTTTCAGAACCTGTTTTTATAGTTTTTTTTTTAATCAGCCGCTTCCTTCCTTAGTATTGAAGCATCACTTTTAATTTGAAGAGACAAATTTTGTTTACTTATTTATCTAAATAATTATCTATAAGAGAGCAATATAACAACAACCAAAACCCAAGTACAACCAGACAGACCAAATAAACAGTATAAAGAGTGTCCAAAGAGCTCCAGGTTCAGGAGATCAAGGAGACTGTACTACTGAATCACACATGTCTACTACTATAAAAGGTCAAACCACGAAGACAGGAAGTCAGAGCAGATCAATCTAAGAAGTAAACACAAACAAGAAGAGTCACCTAAAATGGGGAGATAAAGAAACATCCCCCCAATGAAAGGAAAGGAATTCCCAGAAAGAGTGCTAAATGAAGTAGAGATAAGCCAACTATCAGATATGGAATTCAAAAAGATAATTATAGAGAAGCTCAATGAGCTCAATGAGCTCAAAGAAAACTATATAGAACTCCAGGGAAACTACAAAGAACTCCAGGGAAGCTATAAGGAACTCACTGAGAACTACACCAGCATTAAAAAGAACATAGAAACTATCAGTAAGAACCCGGAGGAAATGGAGACTACAATTTCTGAATTGAAGAACACAGTAGAAGGAATCAAAAGCAGGCCATCTGAAGCAAAGGATTGGATCAGCAAGCTGGAGTACAATGTAGACAAATATTCTCAGGCACCGCAACAAAATGAAAAAGACCAAAAGACTGAAGAGGGTTTTTAAGAAAGCTGAGGATAACATGAAGTATAATAATATCTGTGTCATAGGGATACCAGCAGGAGAAGAGGAGCAAGGGATAGAAAAAATGTTTGAAAAAGTAATGACAGAAAACTTCCCTAACATGAGGAGAGAAAAGGTTATACAAGTCAAGGAAGCACAGAGGGTCCCAATGAAGATGAACCTAAACAGTCCCACTCCAAGACACATCATATTTAAAGTGGCAAGTTTCAAAAATAAAGAAAAAAACAACAAGAGAGAAACAGCTAATAAGATACAAGGGAGTGCCGATAAGGTTATCAGCTGATTTCACATCAGAAACAATACAAACCAGAAGAGAATGGCAAAACATATCCCAAGCAATGGAAAACAAAGGCCTAAACCAAGTCTACTCTACCCAGCAATGCTCTCCTTCAAAATGGAAGGTGAAGTCAGGAGTTTCTCAGACAAAAGAAGGCTAAAAGAATAGATCTCCACCAAATTAGCATTCTCTGCTTCTGCTTTAAGAAGACTAAGAAGCAGAGAGAGAGACAGAGAGGAACACAGGTACAAATGGAAAAATGATAATGATTAAGTACCTGTCAATAATAACCTTAAATGTAAATGGATTAAATGCATCAGTCAAAAGACATAGGATAGCTGAATGGATAAGAAAACATGATCCACATATATACTGTCTACAGGAGACCCACCTCAGAACAAAAGATTGACACAGATTGAACATAAAGGGATAGAAAAATATATTTTAAACAAAGGGACATGAAAAAAAAATCTGGGGTAGTAATACTTATATCAGACAAAATAAATTACACAACAAAAGCCAAAAAAAGAGACAAAAGGAATTTCATAATACTTAAGGGAACAATCCATCAAGAAGATATAACTCTTGTAAACATATATGCACCCAATGTAGGAGCTCCCAAATGCATAAAGAAAATCTTGGAGGACTTCAAGAAGTATATGGACAGCAACACATTCATAGTAGGGGATTTTAATACCTCATTATCAACAATGGACAGATCTTCCAAGTAAAGAAATAACAAGGAAATTGTGCCTTTGAACAATACTCTAAATCATATGGACTTAATTGATATATACAGAATCTTTCACCGCCCCCCCCCAAAAAAAAAACCCACAAAAACAAAATATACATTCTTTTCAAATGCGCATGGAACATTTTCAAAGCTAGACCACATGGTAGGTCACACACACGCACACACACACACACACACACACACACACACACACATGTTACCCACAAGGTTGCTTTTGGGGTTGGATAACCCCAATCCCATGTTATTTAAGAAAAGTTCAGCCCTGGTTGTGTTGCTCAGTTGGCTGTAGTGCTGTCTGTACACCAAAAGTTTGCAGGCTCAACTCCTTGTCAGGGCATATACCTGAATTGTAGATTTGATATCAGGTCAAAGTACGTACAGGATGCAACCAATCAATGTTTCTTTCTCACTCACCTGCCTCCACCCTCATTTCTCTCTAACTTCTTCTCTAAAATTAATAAACATATCCTCGGGTGAAGATTTTAAAATTTTTGACAAAAATTTTGACAATTGACGTTGTAATAGAGAAATGGATATCTCATCAGTAAGTTGGATATATTTTGAGTACTTTGCTATGAAATAACAAGGAGAATTTCATGAAGCACAAAAGATTCTCAAAGTTACTCTCCATCTCATTACAAAGAGTCAGAGACATCCTGTTTTAATAAAGTCACTGGCATCAATGACATTCATTAATATTTTGTGAACTTCTGTTTTATCTTCCTTGCTATAATCATTTGTTTTTGAATGGTAGAGTACATAAATATCACATGCTTTGCTCTCTCCATAACTTAGTCTGGAATTGTTAATTTTTATTATATTCAAAGCTTTCACTCCATCAATGGTTACCTTAAACTATTTTCATAATACATAAGAAAAGTAATTTACTAAGAAGTCTTCAAATACCCTTGCCCTTTAGTTGTTCACTAGAAAGTTAGTGCTTTACACACAAGGATGTTATTATTGGACAAAACCTAGAGTATACCCTGAGCATAGACAGGTATGCTTTCTTCCAACTGTATAGCAAATTTCTTATACTGGGTAATAATTTCTTTAAATATACAGTGGTTTCGTATCTTCCAATAGTATTTTGTGACAAAAAAATATATTTTAATTTGTAGCCATATTATTTTCCATATACTTTTCATCTATTTTTACTGCAGGAAGGATACTATTTCTCAGTGGTATATGGTTTTTCTTTTGTCTTCAAGTAAGAAATTTAAACTGTATTACATATTTAGGGAAATATTGTAAAGGCCTGGATTAACTGTTGCTTGGTATTTTGAACCATGTTAAAAACAATACTGTTGACATTTACCTTCATGTTTGCATGACTAATGTGTATCTAGGAATTATGATGGCTCTCAAACTACTATTAATTAATAATTCAAGATATTATATCTATTATGAGCAAGATCAATCTTTAAAGATATTAATATAATTGTATATTTCATAGAGCCTGATAATTTTGAATTATTCGGGGCAAATTCTTGCAAGATTAAATTGTCATTGCCTTTATCTCTTAATAAAGCTGACAACTTAAATTTTTTTATTGCCTTTAAAATGTTTACTATAACTTTATTATGGAATTTAAAAAACACATACATAATTGAAAAGTACAATAAACCTGATATGCCTATCACTCAGTTTTAGTAATTATCACTGCCTGGTATATCTCATTTCATTTATATCTTCCTACTTACTCTCATCTCAGACTGTTTTAAATCAATTCTCAGGTAACATTTTATATATATTTATATATATATATATAAATATATTTCAGTATGTACCTCTAAAATTACCATAATACTAAACACATAAAATTACTAATACATTTTAAACATTACTAAATGTTTTAGTGTTATTTTTTCCTATTGTTTTATAATTTTATTTTTGAAAATTAAAGAAATGGATTGAAGATACATTTTGAGAGTACTTTCTGTTTGATTAGTTGAATGTGGGAGAAAAAAGAGAAGAAGAGTTTGAAGATAATACTCAATTTTCTGGGTGAGTGAGGGTGTTGTATGTTGAAATGAGGAAGGATGCAGAGGTGGTTAGTGTGAGAAACTAGAGTTCAGTTTAAGGCATGAGGAAATGTCAAGATGGAAGTGACAAGTTGACATTCAGATAAATAAATCTGGAACTCACAAGGGGGCCTGGCTTAGAGACATAAGTTTGGGCATAGATGTAGCCTAGATAATAGTTAAAACTATGAGAACAAGAGATAAATCTATATCTGTGAAGTATGTCATTGGTATTTTAATTGGGATTGCATTGAATCTATAGAGAACAAGAGACAAATCAAAGAGAGATTATAAAATCAGAAAATATGGGAGCTCAGAACAAAGACTGGCCAGTCCTAACAACCTTCCGGAGAATGAGAAGGAACCAGACACAGAAGAAAAATCAAGCATAGCACAGTAGAAACTGAGATGAGAGCGAGAAAGAGAATAGTGGGTCAACAGTGTTGGATGATGCTGAGAGGTTTTTTGCATTGAGGACTGAAAAATCCCTCAGCCAGTTTGAAATCCTACTGTTCCACATGCATAACTTCTGCTGTTGAGAGAGTCCCTTAATTTATTTGAGTCTGAATGCCATCTTTTGGAAAATGGTGCTTATGAAAGGTTGTGTTGGGTGGTGGAAGGAAGGGGTGTGGGTCAGGCAGGGTCAGGCATTCATCCAGTGCTGTGAGACGGTGAAGTGCGGAGGGGAGGACAGGGTAAGACAGTCTCCTACCAACTCTAAAACACTGTGAGATGTGAGAATATGCATACAGTATTTAACCTCACAGAGGGTTTTTCTAGGTCACTGTGTAAACAACCAACTGCTAGGTAAACATAGGGTGCTGTTTCTGTTTACTGAGATGTCAAAGAGACAAAATGTCACAGAGAGCTTTCACTGTGCCCTTACTGTGCAGCTGTGCTGTGAGGTGGCCATGACCTTGATGGTGGGTTCACATGGAAGGAGCTGAAGACAGGATTGTCAAGGCTGTGGTCCCATGTGCTAAACCATCAGCGCCCTGGGGGTTTAGAGGTCCTCAAGGCTTAGAGATTTCCTTGCCTCTAGTGTTATTAAGTGATAATCACTAGGAAATGTTGCTATCTGGAAATTATGGATAATCTGAAGCACCTAATTGGGTGGTCAGGTTAGGACCCTTAGCATGATTCTCAGAACCCTGCACCTTGCCCCTGTCATTTAATGCAGCACAGGGCACTAGGGGAAAGGACAGCAAGATCCCTGCAGGTCCCTGTCATGGAGGGGGTGCAGAGGCTCTCACTATGTCTTAGTGCCTCAGGCAGGGGGAAGTCATTGGTCCTCAAGCAGTGATTCCCATGCATTAAGGAAGCAAACTCACAGTACTTGAGATCTGGAACTCAGTTTAATGTGCTTCTTAAGTGTGGAAACTGGACTCTGGGTTCTCACACAGAACCTGGCAATCAGCAAATGCTTAATAAAAGCTGTTAGAAAAGATTGACTTAGACATTCAGGCTGGATGCCTTCATGAGAGGCAGGGCTGACTTTGTTTTCAGTCTATGGTTTCAGCTCCGTGGGATGATGTTGAAGATGCTGTAAATTGTTCTGTCCCCCAAATGACTACCTTCCTAGATGATTATAATTCTACTTCTAGAATCTCACCCTTTTACTAGGCTTTGTTCTCTGACAAAATGCAGGTGTTCCAGAAGAGCCAAAGTGTATCATCAGATTTTATATCTTACTGCATTTGGGTTCTTTGGGCCTTTGCTGGGAGCAGAGTTTGACCAGAGATGTTGAGAGAAGAAAAAGTGAGAGTGATGAAGGGCAAAATGACTGGTAATGGTCACTATGAAAATAAAATCTAATTGTGTAGACTTCACAGTTGTGCCTGTGAAGAGCTGGTTCTAACTGATCATTTGACAAAGAAAGTGTCCAACAATAGTGTGTATTCCCTCCTAATCATTTTTTTTCTTTTTCATTCATTCCTTTACACTTCATTGTGAATGATAGAATGACTCAAATGCCATATACACAGGCAGTTACACCTCAATGCATAGGAGGATGTAGATGACATTTTTAGTCTCACAGCCTAAAAATGTAGTAGCACATGAAGCCCCAGGGCTTTAGGGGACACATTCAATGAACAACTTTCAGACAAGCAGAGAAAGATAAGCATTCTGGAACCAGGCAGTGGCAAATTGCAGGTTAATAAATGTCATTTTTGCTTTCAGAGATTTTCCTATCGTATCCCCTACCACTGGGTTCAACATTCATTAGCCCACAAAGGTCTAGGTGAAGGCCCGCTGGGCTAAGCATCAATCTGATGTAGGCATTTGCTCCGGGATCAGCCAGCATTGCCAAACTTAATCTGACCTCTAGTGGCACTTTCTAATAATGAGCACATTTGGTCTCCATTTAGAAGCTTTGTTGGAGGAAGTTATATGAAAACTTTCAGAAATCTTAGAGATGATCTGCTTGGCCGCCTCCCCGTTCTGCCCCGACTCTGCAGGTGAGGTCACTGAGGTCCAGGAATGCTAGGTGATGTGAACAACATTGGAGAGCTAACTGATGTCAGGATCAGTAACGACAGGAGGCCAGTTTTTAGAGTTCCATGCTCTCAGGACGGCGTCTTCAGAGAAGAACCAGTGTGCAAGTACGTCAAAACACTGATAGGGATTAGTTTAGATATGTAAACTTCATGGCTTTCTGCATAATGTGAGTCAAAAACATCAAAGCATTTCCTGCTCAATATCTGAACATTTTAGATTAAAACATCGGAGGTAATCTAAGTCAAAATTTGTGACTTCAGTTTAACACTTAAATGTGAGTTTCTTTGATGTTTTTCTCTCTGAATCTGTTTAGAACCATCATAGCAGTGATCAAAGAATGGGACAATTCTGATGATTTAATCAGATCAACGTTCAATCATCCAGTTCAATACTTACTTTCAGATCTTGGGAATGTTTAAAGTGGGACCAGATATAAATATTTTTATGTGTATTCCATTCCAGAATCTTTCCTTCAATTGCAGGCAGTGTGAAGGAGGGAAAAGAAGGCAGGCTTCAAGTCTGAGCAGGTCTGGGTTAGGATCCTGGCTCATCTGTGTATTCATTTCTATTGCTGATGTAACACATTACCTCAAACCCAGGGACTTAAAACAACATGAATTTACTCTCTTACGTTTCCGGATATGAGAATTCTAAAATGAATCTTAAGTAATAACAAGGTGCCAGTCTGGGTACTTTTGTAGGCTCTAAGGGAGAATTCATTCCTTGCCTTTTCCACCTCTGGCAGTTGCAGGCTTCCTGGGCTCCTGGCTACATCACCCCAGTATCTGCGTCTGTGGTCACACCACCCTTTCCATTTCTATAGTCAAGTTTCTCTCCTATAAGGATATGTGTGATTGCATTTAGAAGACACCTGATGATCTGGGCTAATCTTTAATCCTTTGTGCCATGTGAGGTACTATTCACAGGTTCTAGGGATTAGGACATGGACTTCTTTGGGTGCTGTTATTTAGCCCCCCACAATCTCTTCCTAGCTGTGTAATCTCGGTCTAGTCATCTTACCCTCCCTCACAGAATTGGTTGTGAGGATTAAAAGAGAGGATAAATAAGATATATCTAGCAAGTTGCTGGATATTGAATAGATGCTCAGCAATGTTTTCTTTTATCCCTTAGCTTAATCAATAGAAAACATCCCTAACAGCAGATTATGCCCTTAAGAGGATATTTACATTCAGTGTAGTCCCATATCTGGTTTCCAGAAGTGGGGTTAACATCTGGTGGTGGAGGCGGATTCCACAATTTCCAGAGTTTTGTAAGCTCTGAGCTCCTCTCTCCAGCTTCTGAATGGTGCACCTCACATTCTGGTTTTGAAAATTTGGGTACTTTTCTTGTTCCATTGCCCTTCTCTTAGTTTGCATAGATAAAAATTTCATTGCTGCTAATCAAAGTTATTGTTTTTCAAAATAATTATATCCTGTGGCAATCAATTAACAAGTCTGATATACCAGATGGCATGTGAAGTGTGCACTGTTTTACCATTTCTGCTCTGTCATGGGCTCAATTCTACTTGGGAGAGACACTTTACAAATGTACTATTATGTTTGGTCCTGTGTGATTTGCTTTCCTCACCTCTTTAATCAACTTTCCTCAACACGGACTCAGAGAGGAGCGCAGTAGAATGAAATTTCTTGGCTTGGAAATGGTTTATTGATAGTCGCTCTGAAAGCCTTACTCAGGAACCTCCCCTGGCAATGCCATAAAGTACAGGCTGTGGCCTGGTTGTCATCAAGCTGAATGAGGCCTCCAGAAGTGCTCTTCTAGGGCAGCACTGGGTTCACAGTGTTTAAGTTTGTACCTTCAGGTGGGCAAATGCTCCGTAGTTTTCCAAATGGTAATGTCTACCATTCTGTAAGCCAATTATAGCCTGTCTAGTTCCAGACATTTCTGTTACCTGCCTGTTCTTCTGAAGGCATTTTTCCAGGGTAGAAACTAACATCTTAGGGGGAAAATAAGTGAAGAAATAAAGGCTGATATCTATTGCTCTTGGGGACATTGCTACATATGACTGCTATTACCTTGTGATGGCCCTTTCTCTTTCAGAGTGTCGCAGATTTGATGGGAGTTGTCTTCCAATGGCTCTAACTGGCTTCAGGACTGTAAGCAAGTTATTGAAAGTACCTAGATCCTATTCAAAATATGTAGGAAGTCAAACTAGATGGTCTACAAAACATTTAAAA
The DNA here is from genome assembly GCA_004026585.1 of Noctilio leporinus. Classification (NCBI taxonomy): domain Eukaryota; kingdom Metazoa; phylum Chordata; class Mammalia; order Chiroptera; family Noctilionidae; genus Noctilio; species Noctilio leporinus. The sequence goes on along the minus strand of PVIW01009591.1, from coordinate 39,974 downwards.
TTTTTATTAACTTTTGGAGGGTAGGGAGGGAGAAAGAGAAGGAGAGAAACATCTATCCATTGCCTCTCATATGTCCCCAGCAGGAGACTTGGCCCATAACCCACCATGTGCCCTGACCAGGAATTGAACTGGCGACCTTTTGGTTCTTAGGTTGGCACCAATTCACTGAACCTCACCAGCGAGGGCCCAAAACATTTTTGCTCAAACATTCTGTAATTCTATGACTTAGTAATTTGTCAGTGGAAAAGGTAACTTTTTGCTAATGGAAAAAAAACCCCACAAAATAAATTTGGGGAAGGAAGAGTGGGCTGGATAGACAGGTGGAATAACCTTGAGTGAAGGGAGAAAAGGAGACAGAGCAGCTCATGGAAGATGCCCTGGGGTCTCGCACCTGGAATGGAGTTCTTTGGGCCACATCTCCTGTCCTCCCTTTGCGCTGCTTTAGTTTTCATCTTCTTCAGATCGTCATGAAGATTTCTTTGCTTCCTTATTACTGCCTTTTCTTTCCCTTCTATGCAAGTTAGATCCCAGAGAGCACTCAGAGCCACACTTACTTGTTAGCAACAGATTCTATTTCTTCTGTCAATGCCCTGTGATTTATTATTATGGTTGTGTGTGCTGCAGTGCAGCGGAGATTCCTGGCAAGATGAAAACATTCCAAAGGCAGAGTTTTGAGTAGGAAATGCTGTAAACACAAAACCAATTTTACCAGACATCGCTAAATCAACATGTTCAGAATTTCAATTCTAGCCCTCGGCAGAATGGGTACCTACAAGTATTGGTTTTTCATACCTAAATGGTTACTCTGTTCCACGAGACGTAGGAGTAGGAGTGTTTTCCAGTCACAAAAGCCTGAACAGACCTGCTAATTACAGACCCAGAGAAAAGCCGGCCACCATTGCGGATTCCAGGGAAGCTAGAATTGCAGTTGACTGTAAATCCACTAGATGGCGGTAGAGGAGCACAGGAAAAAATCATATCGGGCTGCTAATCAAGTACAGTGTAGATGCTAAGTATGAAGCTGATCTATCATTAGGTAAGATCTACAGGTAAATTTTATGGATTTACTACTCCCAGATAGTAGTGGGAAACATTGGCTTGAGGCATAAGGCTGTAAGGCATTTTGATTTTATGCAAAAGTGCTATTCCTTTATCACCATCAAATAGCAGTTCCTACCTTTGTTGGATTTTGGCCTTTTTCAACTTTTTACAGCTGGACCTATTTATTAAAAATAGTTTATTTTTATTGTATTTTTCCATGACCACTTATCCCCCTTATATCCTCTTCTACCCCTTCTTCCTCCATCCATCCCCTTCCCTCTATAATCATCACACTGTTGTCCATGTCCATGAGTTCTTTTTCTTTTTTGTCTTATATCCCCCAAACCTGTTTTGTGAGTCTGTCTCTATTTTGTTTGTTAGTTCAGTTTGTTCATTAGATTCCACGTGTGAGGGAAATCATTTGATATTTCTTTCTCTGATGGCTTATTTCACTGAGCATAATGTGCTCCAGGTCCATCCATGCTGTCATAAAGGGTAAATTTTTCTTTTTTTTTTTTAATAGCCGAGTAATATTCCATTGTGTAAATGTAACAGATGGATCTATTGATGGGCTTTACTCTGAGCAATTCCAGCCGCAAGTCCTGAAATCCTGCCAGCAAAAAAAGGAAGGGTAGCAGCTGCCTCTCTGCAGGTGCATTTGATCAGCAGAGTTGAGATCATATATTTAAGGGGCTGGCATTTCCAGCTTCTCAGGTGGGATTAGTTTCTGCCTCTTAGCAAGATTCACATGGTAAAGAATTCATCAACTATGGAAAGGATTTAGATGCTTGTTGAGACAACAAATGGCAGTGGTATTGGAATATTGACCAAGGCTAAATTCAGGTGGTCACACATAATTGGTTAGATACTTAACACATTGTTGACTGAAAATTTTATACAAAAGCTAATACAAGTGCAAGCATTAGTTAACTCATTATTGGTCAACAACGTTTGGGCTTGAGAACTTGAGTTTTTTTGTGACCAGTCAATAATGAGTTAAGTATTAACTAGTATCACATCTTCCTTCTCTTTTCTCTTCCTCCCTCCCTCACTCTCTCCCTTCTCTCTCTGCCCCTTTTTTCTCTCTCTCCCTTTCTCATTTTCTTCTTTACTGTCCAGCAGGCCCTGAATTTGGAACCTGAAGGGTGAATGCTTAGTATCCTTCCAGTTTTGTATTCTGTTTTCACTCCCATTTCATCTTGCCCAGAACTCTTCTACTCAGTCTTTGTATGGAATCCCACCTGTGATGGAAGCCAAGGACCCAATCCCCCATCTTCTTCTTGGGGCCTATGGTCCAATAAACATGAGCAGCCACTTAAATAAAACTGACCACTGCCATCTTGCCCATGTGCCTCTGACCCTGGAATCTATTTCCTAATGTGGGCTATTGTCTGGGTCATACCTGAGCCTTTTCGTAGTGTAGGGTCAAGTAAATACCCCTGGCAATGAGAAGAGGACAGGGAGAAAAGGAGGAAGGTAGAGTCTGAGACATAGCCCCAGGTGGGATGATACCTCAAAAAGATGATTTTTTTTTAATGCCTTCTATTTTGTTTTTAAAATGTCTATGAAATTTGCATTACACTAATATGCATCCATATGGGATGTTAAGAATAATAGAGAAAATGGAGAAGCCAAAGAACTTATATGCATGGCACATGGACATGAACTAAGGGGGACATTGCTGGAGGGAATGGGGGTACCAGGTAGAGGGGGCAAAGGGGAAACTTGAGGACCACTGTAATAGCAAAAGTAATAAAATTTAATTTTAAAATCCTCACCGAAGGACATATTTATTGATTTTATTGTTGCTCAATTACAGTTATCCCAGTTTTCCCCCCATGGCTCTCCCATCTCTCCATCCCCACTTCCACAATCAATTCCCACCCTGTTTTTCATGTCCATGGATACTTTATACTTGTTCCTTGACTAGACCCTTCCCTTTCTAGATTTTAGAGAGCGAGGCAGGGAATGATTTAGCATAATCAGGTCTCTCTTAGCTTCATTTTCTCCATCCATACATAGGACTAATTGTGAATATATGGGCTTATTGTGAGGATTAAATAATGGAATGTGCACAAGGGGGTAGAGAGTATATAAAGAGCTCAGCCTAGCACCAGATACACAGTAAGCTGATTTAATAAACATCCTTTATCATTGTTATGAATAAACCATTTGAATATTACATGCAACCATCTATTTTCCCTTGTTTGCTGCATGTGAACTTAATTCTGTCTTTTCATGAGTATGAAGTTAAAATTTGGCTTTTCATCATGCAACCTAGAAAACACCAGATTTGCTTTAATATGGTTCTTCATGGTTCATGCCTCTTTTAGTAAGGCAACCTAGAGAGATAAAACATTTTCAGTTTAGAGAAAAGGAGTGGGACAGGGGTGAGGACAGGGTTTATTTTTCATGCTGGTAGTTCAGCTATTGGGCTCTGAAATGATTGGTCGACTTGGCAGTTGGCAGCTAGTTGATGCTAGAAGGTTATTTGGAGCCTAAGCAGGACAGCATTTCAAGGAAAGTAAGATAGAAACAGTTGGCTCTAGCTATAAAATTGTTTTTAAGTTTGGGTTCTCACCTGCTGCAATGACTATATTTCCTATATCACTCTTCCCTCCCAAACAAAGCAAGGATAGAAGCTCTAAAGGGTTCAAGGACCAGCTAATTCTTTATGTTGGCTCAATAGATTTTAGGATGGAAAATGAGAAATGATCATCTTAAATGCTTTCTTGAATGCAACGTATTATTATAGAAGAAGGGAAATATATTTTGGCTTCAACCTGGTGCCACTTTGTGCAGTGGGGAGCGGAGACATACTACCTACTTCAAACACAGGGCTCAGCCAGGCACCTACTAGGTTTAAGACATTACCTTATATTCTTCAGGATATAAAGAAATATAACACACTGGCTTGGCACCAAGTACTTAACGTGAGAATGGGAGAAACAGCATTTCTCCATGCAACACTGTATTTAATACAATCTCTGGTGCAAGCTCCCTTAGAACAAAGAACTCTCAACCAAATAATTAGTTCAACTAACCAAGTACTTACATGGTTGGAAGCAACGTGATTCTATGAAATATGGCTCTTGCACTGAGAATCTCGTGTTGGAGAGAGACACACACAAACAGTTGATGAAATGAATGACTAGCTCTGCCTGAGGGAGCCAGGTGAAGTCTCACATATGATTGCCTGGACAGAGTTGTGTTTTTGGAAGGTATGTGGTTGTTGCAAGCAAATACAAAACAGAATCTGAAGAATTCTGGTACTGCTGAAGATTGGGCCTGGAAATGGGAAATACAAGATTGCTGCTCAAGCCATTTCATACTTTTAACTCTGAAGGAAGACCTGAAATTCTCTGTGACTTACTGGAGGGAGGGAATATAGTCTATGATGATTCTAAGGCAAAGAACTGGATGTAAAGTAGAATCCCAAACATGAAAGGAGAACAAAAGATGTAATTCTAGCTTTGAGAGTAGGATACATTTAGAATTTATAGTTAACTTTAAGATGCAATTTCTAGGTGTGTATTAAGGAATACAAGGTGGGACAAAAGTTGGCTTACAGTTGTTTATATGAAAAATACTACAACAAGAATAAACTCTGTTTCACATCTTTGCAACTGTAAACCTACTTTTGCCCAGCCCTGTACATTAGTAGCTAAGGTTGTTGAAGATTTATTAATAGGCCTTTATTGTTAATACCCACTGACCATGTCTACATATTTGTTTCTCAAATTGAAGTATACTTGGGAAGAGTGATCACAGTCTGCTAGAAAGCAAGTTAGGCTGAATTAAAGGTGTTTTTCAACATATACTAACAGGAATATAAATCAAGGATACTTGGAAATGCTGAGTGAATAAGTAAAATGAAAAATAATTAAGGTAATACTCTCTCTGAAGTTCATTGTGATAGAAATCATTAATTTTCCCAGATAATCTTGGCTTTATTTCTTGGAAGTTTTTCAAATCTGCTTCTTTGTCCTTAACCGTATTTCTATGGTTTAATTCAAGTTTTCTTTCTCATATTCTGGCTTAATAGGAGACCACCAACTTTCCTCTGCTTGTGGACCCACCAGGCCACCCACCCTCCTTAGTGTTACTTGAATAATCATCCCAAAGGACACATGACTGCATCACATACTTTGTTTCAACTCAACTACTGCTTCTCTTTCTTTTATAGAATTTTACTGCTCTCTTAGATTCTAATAGTTACACTTTTCACAGCTGACCTGAGCTCTAGATGGTTGTAAACACATTGATCTCCCCACATTAAGGTGTATACTTTTTATAAAATCCTCACATGAGGACATGCTTACTGGTTTTAGAGAGAGGGGAAGGGATGGAGAAAGAGATGGAGAGAAACATCCATGTGAGGGAGAAACATCAGTTGTCTCTTATCAGCAACCCAACAGGGGACCAAACCTGTAACCTAGGTATGTGCCCTGACTGGAAATCAAGCCTGTGACCTTTCCGTTTATGGGACAATGCTCCAATCAACTTAGCCAGAGTAGCCAGGGCAAGGTGTGTACTTTTTGAGCTGAGGGATAATATTTTATTCATTTCTATTTTTCTTTAGCTCCATATCTTTTTCAAGTTAAGGTGTTGATAAATATAGATTGATTGTGGACTTAACCATATCCTTGCAAAATTCTTATGTCTAATTTTTATTGTGACTATATCTGGAGATAGGGCACTTAAGGAGATAATTAATGTTAAATTAGGTCATGTGGGTAGGGTCATAATCCAAAGAAACTAGTGTCCTTGTAAGAACAGAAAGAGACCTCAGAACTTTTTCACTCACATACAGAGAGGAAAGGCTGTTTAAGGACACAGGGAGAAGCCGTTGTCAGCAGGCTGAGAAGAGGAGTCTCAGGAGAAAGTGATCCTCCAGCCTCCAGAACTGTGAGAAAATGAATTTTTCTTGTTTAAGCCACCAGTCTGTGGCATCTTGTAATGGCCTCCTGAGCTAACTAATACAGGGTTGAATTAGGCAGACATGGTGAGTTGCCTGCTTAATTTAAAACCCATTTGCCACAGAAAGTCCAGGGTGCTTGCTGGTGAGGATCATTTCAAATGTTTTGTGACAAGACAGAGCAGCAAGAAAGTGAGTATTTGTGGACTGGAGGCTGCTGTTAAAGATTTATCCCCCTATAAGCCCCCAAGAGAATATTCAGATATTTTAAAGAAATGCACTCTATCAGAGGGGCTGTTTTGTTTCTCCTGCAGTCTTCCTTTTCATACATACACTGCTGGGATTGATCATGACCCAAGGGAAGTTGATGTTGTCAGAGGAAGGAGCCAAAGGAGACTTGCTGGGGATCCGAGACTGTGTCTGTATGTGTCAGGACTCATAGGATTTTATAGGCTCATGAATCAAGCCTGTGGCATCCAGATTTTGATTTACGATTACCCGCTGGGGAGCAAATTTTGTTTGAACTTTGCTTAAACCTTCCTGAGCAATGAAATCCATCAGGCATGCACTGGTGCACTTCCTTGTGGGGCAACGCAGGACACTAGGGGGCTGGATGTTGCACATAATTTACTGCAGGTTGGTGGGCACACACCACTACTCACTGCCCTGCACAACAGCGTTGAGAGGTGCTGCGTGCAGTCTGGCCTCCTGTTTTCTGTTTGGTTGCTGCTCCATGGTTACTCCAAGAATTAAAATAGAAAAGGAAATAAAAGAATTATGAGTAAAAAAAAAAAAAAGATAAAGGGCTTAATTTAGCTGCCTCACAAACAGTAAATCCTCAAACAGAAAATTAGTGGAAAGTATCAAAGCTGAGTCTTATTTTCACGGGTGCTGTTAAGTTTTTCACTTGTGCTATGTGTTTCCTTGTCTAACTTATTCTATCAACTTGGCCAAATTGTGCATCTGTGTCTAATGGAGTGTTTCTCCACAGCGATGTTTGCCATGCAGCTCTCCTGGTGGTGAGGGCAACAATACTTCCTCAGATTTGCATGATGTAATTTGAAGAATGCTTTCTCATCTTTTATTTCATTTGATTTATACAACGGCTACACTGGGATTCAAGTGAAGGCAAGGACAGGAATTGCTTTATTTAATTCATCTCCTACTACACAGCCCAGTATGTGCACAGCCCACATGCATTTACCAACTATCCATTCAATGATTATGGTAGGTTTTAGAGGAATAAACATTCTTGGCATCTTGCAGATAAATGACCAAACATGTTCCACAGAGATGTTTTTATAAACCTCTCGACTACAAGGAACTCAGATAGTTAAAAAAGTATGTGCTTTGATACTAGCCCGTTTGTTTTGTTTCATGGTTTTATTATTTGTGATTTTTGCTTTGATTTTTGACTTTGAATATCATCTCTCTTAAAACAACTCAATGTTATGCTTAAAGGGTGTTTGATCTTTTGTCAATTAGAAATGCTCAGGAATCTATGTAATTATTTTATATGGTAGATAATTGAAAAGTTTGAAGAAACAAATTAGTGTTAGCCTTATTTTTAAAAGATTTTATCCATCTACCATTAGAGAGAGGGGAAGGGAGGGAGGAAGAGAGAGGGAAACATCAATGTGTGGTTGTCTCTCATGCACTCCGAACCAGGGGCCTGCAATCCAGGCATGTGCCCTGACTGGGAGGCACCAGTGACCCTTTGGCTGGTAGGCCTGTGCTCAATCCACTGAGCCATAACAGCCACAAGGCTCTTTTTATGGTTCACTGAATTATATTAAATAGTGGTGATGCTATCAGTTTCTTTATATAAATGATTCTATCTTAGTTCATTATTTTTGTTTAAAATTTAAAATGTAAAACCTGTCCCATTAGAGTTGCATATTATAACATTTTATACAGAGCATACCACTGTCATGACAAAGCCCATCTATGAAAGTGCAAAATTATTTATTTTCCATAATTTTACAATTATCTTTATATATTATCATATTATTAAAGACAATTATTGGAAAAGTATATTATGAGTTTGTTTACTATTGTCTGTTAAGACTTGAGCTATTTCTAAAGCCCATGAGTGACCCTGAAACTATGGAATGAAATAATCCACGTTGGTTTATCAGCCAGTTAATACATTTTTCTTTTTGCCCAAAATTTGGTTTAATGCTAGAAGAAACACACACACATATACAACCATGAGTTAATTTACCTATATAAATCAATTAAATATGCGATTACTATCATTAGTAGGAACATGTCTATGGTGTTATCACAATTTATGAACACTTCTGCAATCCATATTGTCTTCATTAACAATGTGTACATGTTCTGATAGTTGCATAAAAAATATTTGAAGAAAGGAGAGGAATAAAGTGTGCATTTGCTTTTAATGCTGTTTGACCTTCCTGCTCCATTACCCTCAGGTTCAATGATACCATCAAAGAAGCTAAAAATAGTTTCGTGTAGGTAGGAGGCAACCTAAAATGTGCAGCTCTTAAAACAATGAGACCTAAGTGTGAGATTTCTTCTGCCAGGTGATGGCCACCAGATGGCAGTGCGCCTCAAGGATTGGGGAAAGAGGTCCCTCCGGCCCGGGGCTGCAGGGAATCTGTCTGCTGTAAACTAGAGATAGGGGTGAGGATTTGAAAGTGTTCAAATATTTCAAATCTTTCCGAAAACCTTGCAAAAACAGCCTCTTGCCAGCCGCAAGTGTTTAAATGCTGAGATGAAATCTGGGATGATTCTGAATGGTGTATTTATTTATTAGATTGTAGATTTCTTCAGAACTGCCCTCCTCAGAATGCAGCCCAGCAGCAGGCGGAACACAGCAGGGCTCTATGGAGGGTAGTGGGGGGTGGGGGTGGGGGTGGGGTGTAGGGCTCAGCTTTTCCTTCTTAATCTTTCCCTCTGCTGGCTTCAGTCTCACCTGCATGTACATTTCCTGATGATAGCCCGCACATCTATCTGGGGCTACTAAAAACACCTCCATCTTTAATTCCACTGGTCCCCAACTTAACTATAATGCCTGACACCCCACAACCTATTCCTTTGACAGTGTTTGCCAGTTTACCATTTAAACAGTGCCTAAAACTAAAAACATTGGGGCCGCTTTTAAATTCCTTTCTCTTCCTCACTCTTGATATTCATTCAATCTTAGTGTGTGTTTTGATTCCCTTTTACCTACAAGTTTTTACTACTCGGCTCACTTTTCCTGTCTTGAATCTAGTCCATGATCCTGCACAGAGATTTGAAATAATCCCTATGAATCCTTTTAGCTTCTTTCCTGTCCATTTTCTGTACCCAGCATGACCTTTAAAATGCAAATCAGGTGGTGAGACTTTTGGCCCTACCCTGACCTTTGCCTCTGTGCTCAGTCTCTGTGATTAGCCACACTGACTCTTTTCATTCTGGTTTGATTCTTTCCATCTACAAAGCCTTGGGCCACACTGTTACCATTGATTGGCCTGTTACCCCTTTATCTCTAACTAGTCTCTTTCAAACTTCACCCCAAATATCACTTGCTCAGGAGGCCTTCCCTAACCCAGAAGACTAGGGTAGGCCTACCCAGATCATTTGCTACTTCTCTATGTTGTACTCATCACACTTTTAATCTCTTTTTCACTGTTACCTGCCAGACCCTCAGTGGCAGGAGGAAAGAGGCCACGACTGACTTGTCCACCACGAAACCTTCTGTACCTAGCACAGCGTCTGTGATACCGTGTTCATTCAATACATATTTGTTGAATGGATGGCCTCATGAGTGGAAATGTTCATGAGAATGGAATAAATGAGCTAACAAACATAATTTAATTATTTTAATGGTGGCTATGTTAGGTAGAGTATTTTAGCTGCAGTAGGGATGCAGTGGGTGTGCTTCAAGGCTCTACTGCAAAAGGGATGGTGTGGGACATGGTTAGGAAACTCTAAGTGTATTTCTCCTGAAACGTGCCCTTGGTCCATAACCCTCCTGCAGCAGTAAGAGAGTCTACTCCTTATCCTGGGGGTTGGGGTGGGAAGGAAGAGACTCTTGAGAGTAAACATATGATTGGCTCACCCTTTTATCTTACTGGATTTTTTAATTGTGTTAAGAATAGTAATATGTAAGGAAAGACTCTTTGCCTCTTTCCTGTAGGAATTTATGGGAGGAACATATTGTATTTGGAAATTTGAGAGTAGTCCCTTCCAATAGGACTTCCTTTGGTAATGGAAATGCTTTATAGTATCTGTATGTGCACTATGGTAGCTGCTACTCAATGTGGCTTTGAACACTTGAAATATAGTAAATGTCAATTAGGCACTGAATTTTTATTCTGTTTTATTTAAATGAATTTATATTTAAATTTAAATAGCCATGTGTAGCTAAGGACTGCTATATATTGGACTATGTTAGATAGGCCTGGAAGGTATGAATTTTGCTGAGATAAAGAGGGCTGAATGCATCAAATGTTTTGTACTGGAGTGCCTGGTCCTGCGAGGAAACTGAGTTACAGATTTGACATTCTTTTATTTATACTGATGCTCTCTTTCCAACAAGCATGTAAAATCACATCTTTCTGGAGAAGTGCGATGCGGATATTTTTTCAATAGGAAGACAAGGGGCTTTTTATAAACCTAACTTCTTCTCATTCTTAGCATGTATCATCTTCTAATTCAACGTAGAGGCTTTCATTTCCCATCAGGTAAAAAGAGATACCGCAAACCTATTCCAAAAGTCATGTTCGGAAAGCAGTTGGTTGTGATATCATCCTGCCATGTAGGATACCAAATGGTAAGTCTTTGAAACAAAGCAGGAGCTGTGCTACTCTTAGAATTCCAGTTGTCTTGTTAGTGTTGCTATCGAACCACTTGATGCTTTTACGCCATGTTTCAGGACATCAAAAGACTTTTCTAAATTGAGTTCATGTTTCTAACACTTGCTCAGGTTCACTCAGTTGGTAAAAACAATACTTACGACTTAATCTTTTTCTTGTAGAGAGTACATGAAAAGTACATAACCTTTCCCTGTGAGTGCCTCATACACTCAAGAAATTTGAGCCTGTGTTTGTGCATTGGAACAGGACAAGGCTGCCCCTGGCTGAAGGAGCCTGGCCCAGAGGCTTTGAATGCCCCAGGTTTTACCCACCTCTAATGAGAACTGAGGAAATTGTCAGCTCAGTGCAACTATAACCCGTTTGTCACACTGCAGGTGGCAAGCTCTGTTAGCTGGGTGCTTGTGAGTCCAGGACAATGCTTAGTAAAATTTAATCTACATATGAGTCACTTGAGTATCTCATTAAAGAGCAGATGCTGATTCAGTAGGTCTGCAACTGAACCCGAGATCCTGCATGTCTAACGAACTCCTGATGTTAATCCTGCTGCTCCACTCTCTTCACTCTGAGTCATTCAGTGCTAGGACAGAAATGTAACTTACACTTTGGTCAGTTTTGCATTGTAAAGTATTCCTCCATTACTATGAAACTTAATTAAAAAAAATTATTTTTCCATTACAGGTAGCTTTCAATATTATTTTATTTTCAGATGTACAGCATAGTGGTTAGACAATTATATAATTTTTAAAGCAACCTCCCTCAATAATTCAGGTACCCACCTGGCACCATGCAGTTATTACAATATTATTGACTGTTTTGTAACTGGCAATTTGTACTTCTTAATCCCTCCACCTTTTGTACTCAATTCCCCAACTCCCCTCTCCTCTGGCAACTATCAGTCTGTTTCCTGTATCTATGAGAATGTTTCTTTTTTGTTTTTTCATGAATTTTGTTCTTTAGATTTCACATGCATGTAAAGCTTATTCTTAAATTCTGCCAACTATGATGCTGTGTTATCAGCTCAGGTGAGAGTGGATAAAAACTTTAATTAAAACTCTTTCTTGGGGCTGGAAAACAGCTTAGTACATAAACATGATATTTGTTTAATGACCATGTGTTTACATTATCAGTGGAAAACAGTGCACAGATGAGAGTAGCATGCTTGTACACAGGCAAACAGATTATTAGCTCATGTCAAAAGGCCATAACTAACAATTTGGTTGGAGAAATTATGGGAAAAATTTAGGACTAGGGATTGGGAGACCAGCATTCTGTACCTAACTCTCCACTAACTGGCTAATTTACTGTAGGGAAGGCATTATATGTCTTTGAATCTCAAATTTTCATCCTGCAAACATGGACCAGGTGGTCTGTGGAAGGGCAAACACCCTTTCACTTTTGTCTCAACACAGGTATCTAAAGACTCCTGCATGTGTGTGATGGGCTGCTGGCTGCTTCATAACTGCGGGTGAGATGAGCTGAGCTGTCAGAGAAGTGACTGCTTTGTAGGAAAGAAAGATAAGTGGAAAAATAATAGGAATACTAGGTTTGTGCTTCTGGGTGTTGTAGATCCATTTACTTGAATTCTAATCTGTTAATTCCATGAGTGCTGCTGGGTATTGTAGATCCATTTACTTAAATTTAAATTTGTAAATTCGAATCTGTTAATTTCATGAGTGTAAGGACAGATTGCCTAGTGCCAAATCCAGAATGGATCTTACATTGGATCTTACATTCTTGACAATACTGATAATGAAGGTAGAGAGCACTTTGCAATTGTAGCTTAGAGCCAGGTACGTAGTAGGTGCATAATAAGAAGTCGGTAAGACAATGAATGAATCATATCAATGATGGCTTATTAAACCACTGTTGATTCCTTTTATCTTTCTGCTGAGTTGTAGCAGAATAGAACTTGCTTCATCCCCACTGTGATCTCTCAACTTGCCCATCTTCCAGATTTTCTCTTCTCCTTTGAACACTTGTGAATTTTTGAAAATGTCCCCTTGAGTTTCATCATGCACTGGGGAGAAAGGCCTGTGTCTGCATAACCACGCTTATGTGACACTTGTTACCTGGGTTATTCAGGATTTCATTGCTTTAGCAGGATTGTCCAACTTTTCTTCAACTGTCAGTAAAACTTTAAAATTATGACCTCACACATAACTTCCCAGTTAACAATAATCACTTTGTTGCATATGCAGTAAAACAAACAAAAAATATTCAGAACCATGCATTTGTGCAGATAAATGTGAACATTTGAGTCAGCACACACTGGTAGACATTTAACAAGGGACAGGTGGGAAGTTATTGATGAGGCATCAGTATGAACTGGCCAGAGGGTCTATAATCTTAGATTTACAAACACATTTTAGGTAATTCATGCAAGGGATTACACTCTCTTCCTAGCTCCTCCCCTTTAATAAAAGAACATGATTATTTTAGTAATTGATGTATAGTTAATTAAATATTTTTTAAACTAAAATAATGCTACATCTCTCCTTTTATATTTGTCTCTACATTGGTGAAACCTTGTTCTGCTGACATCAGGATTTGAGGTAGCTCTAGAATTGAAGTAGCTGCTTGATTTAGGCTAATAACTTACCATTCTCTGACAAATTTCTTAGATATACAAAACCAACGAACCCAAACCTGATTGATTTTTGACAAAGATTTTGTTTTAAAGATAACACAGCTAAAAGTTATAGAGTTCTTCCCCTTCAGGTATTCAGGCTGTTTTTCTTACTAAATAGTTTAATTGCATCATCATTTCTTCAAACCCTCACCTCCATCTGCCTACTTTAGCTCACTTTACAGTGGTGTCCCATCTGGGGCTACTGAGTTGAAAGCTCTGGGGATGGGTTTTTTAAGAAAATGAAGGTCATTCTGATGCCTACTTCATTCTGACATTTGGAAAGCAAAGTTTATATCATCAGTCTCCACCAGGCTGCCTAAACAGAAACCTGGAAGGAATTCTTTCTAATTTCTTTCCCCTGCTTTCCATATTCAATCCCTTAGCTCCGACCTCAAATATTGCTTTCAACAATCCTCGTTCCCTCTTTATTTCCACATCCTCTGCCTCTAGTCAAGTCCTAATTTTTCTCCTGGTCCATGGACGTGTCCTCCAATCAGGCATCTTTTCTTCCTTTCTTACCCTCCAGTTCAGTCTTCATACTGTGCTAGAGTAACCATATAATGCATATGGGGCTATGCCCTTCTTGGCAAGATTCCTTATGAGTTTCAAGTCCACGCTTAAGGGAATAGCATATAAACCCTTTCTGCACTGCTCTTTCTAACCTTGCTAGCTTCATTTTGATATCTCCCCATTTCTTCCCCTCACTTGTACACCAGGTTCTAATTATGCCAGACCACTTCAGGTTTCTCAAATACAGTGTGTTCTTTTATTGGTCATGCATTTTCATGATGTTCTCTCTGACTCATATTCTTTGTCTGCATGGCCTACTCCTAATGATACTTCAAGATCCATTTCACAGGTTGCCTTCTCTCTGGACCTTTATATCACTTTCTCCCCATCCATCTTTCTTAGCATAATTAATTCCTTCATATCTATATTCCCAAGGGACCCTTGCATAGCTCTATTAAAGGCCTTATCATAGAATAAAATTTATGAATATATGTGTCTGTTTTCTTTAAGAGTTTACATTATCTGAGGATAAGGATCAGTTTTATTCATCTTTGTAGCTCATGTTCTTGGCATTTAGTAAGATGCTCTGTGTTGCATGTTAAATTAAATGTGTCAAACCTTGATATTTTTCCCTTTTATACATGAGGAAGAAACTGCCACCTTCAGATTATAGAGGAAGGAAATGTTCTTGATTGAGAGCCACAAGCAGGCCTGGCAATAACTATAGGAGGAATGGGGTTTTAAGGGGTACTGTGTTCCATGTTGTTTTCACATATAATCCCTTGAGTCAGAATCTGTGGAATGTCGTAATAGCCTGCTAATTCCAACCTTCTGTGTCAAACAGAACTAAATATACCCAAAGCACCCCAGATATATACTAATGTCCCTTTATAAATATCTCCATATGATTCTTTGGTGCCTCACCTTCAGTTTCAGTTGATGTCTTTTGGCAATTTGAACAATAATCATTCTTCCTTAGCTAGGTATCAATTATGGTCTGTAGTGTGATGCCATTTTCACAGGCCTGTAGACTCTCTTATTTTGGACTGAGGGACCAAGAGCAAGGGGTTTGGGTGATAGCATTTTTGCCTTGGGCTGGGGTACTGGTAGGAATTTGGAGCACACCTAAAAGAGGTGCTTACATGTTGGCTGCACATCTATGTAGGTTCAACATAGGCTGCCTGTATGGCAGCATGAAGAATATAAGTGTGGTGCTCAGACAAAGAGCTACTAGGTTGCTTGATGTTTACTCAGAAAGAGGTAGAGGTGAGATCCAGATCCTGGCATAACTTCCTTCCAGAGCTAAACATGGGATCATAGAATATTAGAGCCTGAAACACTCTGGATATGCAGATAGAGAGTAAAAGGTGAGACAGAGAGGGGATGAATGGCTTGGGAGCCTCTCAGGGTAAGCGGGGACATCCAATGATTATGCTGCTGTGAAGAGCTGCCTGTGTAAGTGCTTTATTGACTTCAAAGTACTTGCCACATGCTTAGAGAGTGTTGCTTAACTTGACCTTGATACTAGGGCATGAGTTCAGTCTGCCACCAATAGTACCGTAGGATGTTCACTGTGGTTTGAGATAGTTGTACGAAGTTCCTAAGCACTCTCCCCTAGATCTGCTGAAAGGGAAAGAACACAGTTTGGGGAGCTTTCCAGTATGAGTTTCATATTTACCACGAAGTTGTAATGAAGAGCTAAAGAGAAAACACAGGTCAAAGTACTTTTAAACTATTAACTGCTATGGAGAGGTAACATTGATTGACGATCTAATTTCAATGGCCATTGGATTTTCCTTTTTAGTTTTTATTTATTGGATGTGTAATGGAGCAGAACTAATCTTTGTCACTCAGTGAACCCTAAAACCATTCTACCTTGCTTCCTAAGCACCCCAAAAGGTGACTTCAGTATTCCCATACAGATAATTCTGGGCCAGTCCAGGAAGAAGCTTAGACCCATATTCAGCAAAGGTGAAAATTAGAAAATATACCAGAATTTTAACCCACCATAGTGGAAATTTGAAAAGCATCTTGGATTCTAGGGAGAAATGACATAATACTTATTTTACCAAAATGAAATTCAACCTTGGGGCACCTACTTTGAAAATGTTTTTCTGAGGTTTAACAGTTTTTATATTGTTATTTTTTAGGACAGAATTTAGAATAAATTACAAATTCTTGGAGTTATATAATTATATAGTAACGGCTAAATTTGTACTTCAGTTTAGTTATTAAATGAACTGATCACTGGATCAAGTGTTAAAGACCCGAACTTCAGTGTGAATTCGCCTTGGTGTTTATGCTTGTAAAACATGACTCATTTGCAAACAATATTATTGATGTAACACTTAGGAAAAATATACATGCAATCAAAGATACTTGCAAATTTAAAGAAAAGAAGAGAGAAAGTAATATATCCTGAACAGTTTATAAAGGACAAAGAAAAGCATAAGTAGAATTCCAAAAAAATTTTTGGCAAGAAATTTTAGAGACATTCTGGGAGAATCAAGTGACTTAGAAAGAACTAATTATTCCAAGGTTACTATTTAGGGAGCAGAAACATAAGTTAGGAAGGGAAGCCCCATAATGTAAATTCTGGAGACCAAATAAGTTGAAAATAAACCAGAAGGACTGCTGTTTCTCCAAGTCAGAAATTAATTTATTCTTATAATTTTCTTTCATGGTACAAGGAGGTGATGAATGTATATTTAAAAGTTTTTACTGTGTATTTAGCAATTTTGACAGCTCTGTAGCCTCTGACTGCCGAGGACCTATTATACTGCGAAGTGTTCTTTGTAACCAAGACCAGGAAACCTCTGCTAGCTTGCATGTCATAGTCTCATATAAATAAAACATGCAGATGGCTGGAATGTTAGAGCTGCCTGGCACTTGCCTTAAAAATGGTGTTGGGAGGCAGGGTACAAAGAGTTATGAAGCTGTTTGTGAAGACTTAAACATTAATAAGAAAGATATGGCACTTATGTCCATCAACTGGTCGCAAATATGCTTCTTAAGCATTTTTCTTGACCCGTTGGCCATCTACCAAAACTTTTTTTCCTGGCCCAAGCCAATTCCTCAAATTCTACATTCTGCAGGAATAGAAGTTGGGTTAAGACTATGACTTTCTGGTGTTTTCTTCAGTGTTTGTTTTCTTCATCGAGGTCTCTTTTATCTAAAAAGTCATAGATAACTTTTTAAGCAGAAAATAAGCAAAGCCTGAAGTGAGGTAGATGATGGATCTTACAAGGAATTAGCATACCTCCTTCCTTCCCACACAATGAATCTTAAGCTGTTTTTCATGGGTATCTCATTCAACAATTTTCTGGGCAACCTTTCCAAGACTACATAAGAACCTCCTGAATTTTACCCCTCTCTAAATTCTCATTATATTAGTAATTACCAAATGCTATTGAGATTAGTTTGATTTGTGTCCTTCTTAATCCCTCATGGGTGTATATGAAGTAGTCATATATCTCAAGTTGAAATTATCAGCTCCGGACATCCTATACTTCTCTTCTATACCTGCACATTACAGGGTGTAATAAATGCACTTGGATACTGATAAGTACTGCTGAATAGAGGAAGTCCTCAAAGAGAAGAATTTATATATTTTCAGTGCATCTCTAAGTAATATGGGAATTTAATCCATATTAATTATCACAGCACCAGGAAAATGAAGGCAATACTTCTCAGAGTCTAACAGAATCCCTGACTTTGGGGTCTTATTCCTGTACTATATTTCCTCTTGCTATGTAGGTAGCAAGCACATTGTTAGGCTAGACATTATTTTCCATTTAAAAGCAAATGGTCTGAATCAAGGAAAACAAAATTAAATAAACTCTGAGGAGAGAATGAACAATGGTAAAAGGCTCAGAACTTCTTGTTAGAGGGCTAAAATGCATTAGTCATCCTATTATCTGCTATTTTGAATTTTGCCAAAGTTGCTGGGGGGTCAATAAAAATTAGTTTCAATGAAAAAACTTTAGAATTTTCCCTCTTATATCACCCACTGTTTTGGACTGAAGGAAGATAAATGATAATAGCATGGTCCCAATTGTCTAATTGCAGTTTCTTTCCATTTTTTGTTAAGAAATTGCGGAAAACTCACTTCAAATTAAAAAAAATTAAGCGCTTCATTGTCAGAAAGTATCACTAATGCATATATTTACTATTTAAAATTATCAACATGGTCTAAAGACAGACATTTTATTTTGATATTCACGATTCAATTGCATTAGTGACATTTACTAATAACCTAAGGAAGTTACCTACTGTGATGGTGAGTGTCGAGTTGTTAGGTTTAGCCTTTTGACTTGGGATACCAGCACTATGTGTAGTGCACATAAAGAGAGCAAGAATCAATAAACACATCAATTTAAAAATGTTAAAAACTTGAAATATTCCTAGATAACTCCGTTAGGAAAGACAAAATGTAATGGACAGTAGCAATTATTTCTTGACAGACTGCCCACTAGACTGGTTTGCAGAATTGCCACAATTCACACTTAAAGTTAGGAGAATCCAGGCTGATTGAAGTTGGCAGGTCAACTAATTCTGCAAAGTAAGAAACATGGGTGGGTTAATTGCTGAAGCCTCAAGATATCCTTCAGTGTTGTGCTTCCTTACTTGGCGCAATGATTAAAAAACTTAAAAATTTGGTGTTTTTCCAGCCGTATAAACCTACCTTGTTTGATTAAGAAAATATTGGACAGTTAATTTATGCAGTCTTTGATATTTTTCAATTATTCTTCAAACAGTCTTCTTGAGCTTTGAGATGAAAGCTCAGTGTCTTATTACCATAAGGTTTATTATGTTAGGTTTATTTGTGCATATTATTAGAACATTTAGTGGCTTGTTTATTTTGTTATTTGGAGAAGAAAGAAAAAGGACAGTCTAGAAGTTTAGGTCTCCTACAATATGGTGCTTTGGCCCAAAGAAAGTGTTATTAGCACATAAAGATGAATCTAATTATTATGCCTGATGGGACTTTATGACTACATTTTTAAAAAATTGCTTAATGTTCCTGATTATGAAAGTAAAAAAAATGTTCATCATGGAAAATTTAAGTTGAAAAGGAAGAGTAAATTGCAATGAATATCATCAAACAAAGAAAACTTTAATATTTTAATTTTACATTTTTTACTTTTTGCTGTGAAGATTTTTTTGTACATTTGTCAATCTGTGTGGTTAATTTGGAGCTTTTTTTTAGCTTAGCATTATAACCTAAGACTATCCTTATGTTAACTAACTCAAATTATTAATGGGTATGTGGGTTCTGTTGAATGGGGGCCCCATAACTGACCTTGCTAGTAGCATAGTGTTGTTGAATATTTGAGTAATTTTTAAGTTTTTACTATTTTAGTAAAGCTGCAGTAGAAATATTTGTGAATGAACATGAGCTTTTGGTACTTTGAATTATTTTTCTAGGGTTCATTCACTAGAGTAGAATTTTTAGTCAAAAGATATGATAATATAATGGGATAAAAAAGTTGAAGTTGTGGCTGAGGCAACAAGGTATAAGAAATAATGTATTTTGCAAGATTTATCAGACAAGGTTATTAACAGCTAGTTATAATTGTCTTAATTCTTTTATGACATTAAGAGTACAAAGGGGTCATGATTTGATTATTAGAATGAATTTTAGCTGCAAGTTTTCTTTGCTATGAGTCTCCCTTCTTTCTTTCCAAGAAAATGAGTGTACCTCACCTCATCTTAGATATTTTTTATTAATGCCCCTTTGGGTTGAAAGACATATCTGACCAGTTTTTGGCTCATACTTGAGAGATCTATGAGGATTAATGCTGTGATGAGGCCACAAAGGTGAAATTGCCAAATGGAACAATTTGAACTCCCAAGTTTGCCCAGGAAAAGATGTGTGAGAGTTTCTCATAAGCCATACGTTGACAGTTGACAGTTACATGAGAGGAAGTCAGCTACATCTTTGGTCCTGTCCAAAAAAGCTATTGGATAGAGCAGCAGATGCCTGGAGTCTAAAATAAAGGTAATTTGCTATTGTTGAGGATACATCAGGTCTTTGAAGAGCTATGTAAGAGAAGGAAGAAAGAAGGAAGACAGATAAAGTAGCATAAGAAGAAAAGTTTTAAAAATTTTGGACATGTTGAGTTTAAGGCACCTGTGAGACCTTTAGATGGGAGTGCCTAGCAGGCCATGGAGTGCATCAGTTGGCGCTCAGAGAGGCTTTGGCTAGAAAGGTAAATATTAGCTCAATCACATGTAGAATAATGTTGGAGGTCTGAGACAGTAAAAAGAGGGTATAGAGCGAGGTGACAAGAGCATCAAAGGAAAAATCCTGACTTCAATCTGCCTGGAGGAAGATGAGCAGCCAAAGAGATTAAGAAGGGAAAAAGAGCCAAGGAGATATCTAGGATGGAACAATGTCATCCAAGCTGATTCCAATTAGGGTATGGTCACTAAGGAGGCCAAGTTAGTTGAACTTTAAGATTAAGTGATTTTTGGCAAGAATTGGGACACTGGTGATTTTATCAACTAAGCCTCACAATAAGGATGGAGTCAGGGGCCTGACTGAATAGTGAATGGATAGAGAAAGAAAGTCTTTGTGTGAAGGTCATGCTTTCTAGGATGTTGATTGTGAAAGGAAGGCATATATTTTAGTGAGAGAAAAGCTTAGAAGATCAAGGGAAAGACTTGAGCATATTGAGAAATCATGGGGAAGGTGTCGGTGGAGTACAGAGACCAAATACAGTGCAAGCAAACCTTATTTTATTGCATGCTTTGCTTAATTGCACATTGCAGACACTGTGTTTTCAATATCCTCTAGCAAAAGGATTATGACTCACTTAAGGTGAGTTATGGTTAGCATTTTTAGCAATGATATATTTTTAAAATAAGGCATATATGTTAATTTTTAATACATAATGCTACTGTACACTTAATAGACTATACAGTATAGTGTAAACATAACTTTTATATGCCTGGAAGACCAAAATATTCATTCACTAAGTGACTTGCTTTATTGCAACATTTGCTTTATTGTGGTGGCCTCTAACTGAACCTGTAATATCTCTGACATATACCTGTAGTCCCTCCTTATCTACAGTTTTGCTTTCTACAATTTAAGTTAGTTACAGTCAAACTCATTCCAATTATATACAAATTCTAGAAATAATTCCAGCTCTATTCTATCCAGAATGTGAATCATCCCTTTGTCCAGTGTATCCACGTAGGATATGTTACCTGTCTATTCACCTCTTAGTAACCATTTAGTTTTCAGATCGACTACCTTAATATTTCAGTACTTGTTCAATAACTGTCATAATGCCTCTATCATTCACTTAGTTCATTTCATCATGTAAGCATGTGCCACCTCATAGCATCACAAGAAGAAGAGTGAGTAAAAAGTGAGATATTTTAAGAGATAGACCACATTCATATAACCTTTTACTGTATATTGTTATCATTGCTCTATTTTATTGTTAATCTCTTATCATGCCTAAATTATAAATTAAACTTTATTATAGGTATGTATGTGTGTATAGGAAGAAAAGTTTATATATACAAATGATTTGGTACTTTATATATATATATATGAATGATTTATATAATATATATGATTTGGTACTATTCTGGTTTTAGGCATCCACTGGGGTTCTTGGTATGTATCCCTGAAGGTAAGAGGGAGCTACTATATGAGAGAGAAGGATTAGCTAATGGATTTAGATTATAGAGAAGATAATGGGAGATTAGATTAATAAGAATCTTCTGGCCCTCTGAATTGGAAACTAGTAGACAATTTAATGTATGTAAAGCAAGGAATGCTGTGCAACCCTAATAAAGAATATCTTTCTTTAGCCTTGATATGGGACAGACTCCAATATATGTTGTGAATGCAAATAGCAAGGTAAATAGTGTATTTAGTAACCTGCTAGGGCTATGAGGAATACCAGTGCAGATTGTGTACTAATATGTGAGCGATATCCCTCTGGCATTGTGCAGTGTGCAGTCCTCTGTTGGCAGGCCCCTGGTTGGTGTGAGACAGCACCTCATATCACCTATGCTGGAGGGCCCTTTTCAAGATGCTCCGTACTTTTTTGTTCTGGTTGATTTTTATGAGACTAATCTTTTGATCATTTAATTTCCCACTTATTATTTATTCAAACATATTCACCAACAAGACTGATGGATCAGATTCTCTGCTCTGCTTGATAATGATGTTTTTAAATTGAACATTAATAAAGTGGCCTTCTGATGATAATTTGGTTCTTCATGTCACTTGTTCACAGGAAGAGAATGCGTGAGCATGCTGATAAGCATGATTCTGCCTGATGGTCAGGCCTCTCATAAATGGGTAAATAGTCATTCCTGTGTACAACATCATCCTGTGAGAACTTGATTAATGAGAGCCTGGCCCTCAGAGTCAGACCCACTTCAGTGTGTTGACAAACCATGTTATTTCCCCCATCCCAGGTCAGCTTCTAGACCAGTGTGAATTCATTAAACTCAGTTTTATTTGTTCAGGCTCCATTTAGGCTCCCTGTAGGCAGTCATCTGGCCTTTCCCTGTTGATGCTATTAAAGAAAATATTATTTATGACTTGTTGAAAATGGTAAAGAAGACTTTTACTCCAACAGCGACTCTCTCTATAGGTATAGGGACCATTGCCGAGAGTTGTTTTTTTTTTTTTTTTTTTTTTTTTTTTGCAGTTGAGGATAGAGATTGGGTTCAACCCTGAATACAGCATGAGGAAGGAGGAATTTATACCCAGGGAGTAGGGCCAGGGTCAATGGCTGGAAATTTCTGAGAGGAACTCTCAAAAGTTATGGGGAATTCTTGTTAAGCTGACCTAATAGAGTTCTTGCTGGAAGAAGGCCAGGTGGTTAGATTTCACCTGAGGAATGATGGAAGATAAGGAAGATGATTAGCTACTGAGGATCATCATATACTGGGGATGAGGTATTCTAACTAAACTGACTTAGTCAGATTCTTGCTAAAACTGGACAATGCAGAGAAAAACAGATAAGACTAAAAGTCAGGGCCTTGTTGAAAAATAGTTCAGAGTAGCCTGAGTGGAATCTGCTTAAGTAAAGAATTCTTGTCAATGCTGTTTATTATATGGGCCATTTTCTATTGAAATAAAGTGACTTGATGGTCTTGGTCTTCTCTGTAAAAATACTGTGGATTGGGGAGTGTGGAAAAGTTGAGGAATGTGAATGTGGTGAAATGGGGAAGAGAGCTGAATTGGGACATGAGAAAGACTATTGAGCCTTGCCAAGGATATAGCTAGGTTGTTTGAATTGGCTAAAGACTATTCAGTTTTTAAATTCTACATCCAAAGAACCTCTCCAGGTTTAGGCAAATAAGGACCATTGGTCTCCTTAGATGCAGCTAATATTGGAAACTAAAAGCATACATAAAAATGTTTTATATCTTGATTTATTCTAGAGGATTTCAGTAGCCAAGAAGATAGGTGTTTGAATTGATTCCACATCATAGGGAGGTTGCTGAAAAAAAGATGATGGGCAAGGGGTATTGAGAAAGCTGAAATGATCTAGGTAAAGCAGGACAGGAGGTGGGGTAAGGCCAGTCACTTGTCTGAGTAACACCTCAGATCTGTGTCTCCTAAGTCTAATCTCCTGTCCTGTGCATGCAAAGGGAAGCAACACTGACTGGAGAGCAGCATCGGGCAACCTTGTTTCTCAGCCCATTAATGTATGAAAATAGTGCTTTGGTAAGAGAATTTAGGCAGGCAAGAACAGGGGAGAAGAATAACAAATTAGGTACCACCTCATATCCTTGAAGGGTCCACAGAATCATGGAATGTTAGAACTAGAAAGGAACTCAGCATTTTTCTGGTTCAATTTTTCCTTGGATATCTGAGGGGGTTAGAGTTTCCATTATAGATAAGTATGTAAAGAGACATCAACATTTTCCTCTATGTGAGAGTGATGGAAGCAATCACTGAGCAATTCAATTTGCTTAGGAAAAGAGAGGTACCCAAAACATGAACTCTTAGCCAGTTTTTGGAAGTGTCTTGAAAAGATCATCCTGATGCTTAACATTTTGATTCACACTAAGATAATATCAGATTGGAGAAGAGTTAGATTGATTCTATATAGAGATTGAAATTCATATCAATTATACTATTAAAGAAAGACTGAACAGTATTTTAAAGAACAAACTCATTGCTCAATACTGAATAACCTTGCACTTAGTGGGTCTAAAATAGCAGTCTGAGTTGTTATTAAGTTCAGTTCAGAGTCCATTATTAAGTGCCTGTCTTTGGGACAATACCTAGATGCTGTAAAAGATAAATAAACAATTCAATTTGGTTGCATGGGTTAGTCAAGTATGGTAGGCAGAATATATGCATTCCCCATCTGCCCACAAAATGTCCATGTCCAATCCTGGGTAACTGAGAATATACTATGTCATATGACAAGGGGGAATTAAGGTTGCAGATGGAATTAAGATTGCTAGTTGTCTGACTAAAATAGGCAGATTATCCTTTATCACCTAGGTGGGCCTTGTAGATGAAAGAAGGAGGCAGAAGTCAGTGTGAAAGTGATGCCATGTGAGAAAGCCATTGCTGGCTTTGAAAATGGAAGGGAACCACTAACAAAAGAATGCACGATGGCTCTAGAGGCTGAAAATGGCAGGGGAATAGATCTTCCCCTACAACCTTCAGACAGGAAAGCAACCCTACCAACACTCAGTTTTAACCCTCTGAGACTCATTTTGGATTTTTGACCTCCAGAACTATTAGATAGTAAACTTGTATTGCTTTAAGCCACCAAGTTTGTGGTTATCTGTTAGAGCACTAAAAGTAAATGAGTACATCAAGTAACATAAAGAAGGGAAGGGACATCATGTGAACATGATGTGGAGTGGCCTGTACCTTGGCAGTCTGGAGGCTCCTCTTCAGCTCAAGCCAGCATTCCTTAGAAGGAATAAAAGCTCAGAGTTGACAAATGTTTCCATTTTATACAATAAGGTGAAGTGCCATGAAAGTTACTGTATTTACTAAATATCTATGGAATATGGATAAAAGTAATTAAATGTAAATATATGATAAAATGCATATTTCAGTCAAAAGCAATGAAATACAAACATATATATATATATATATATACATACAAATATATATGTATATATATAATAGGGTTCAGTAAAGATGTAAAACAACATGAGATATATAGCATGATACCTCATTCATTAGTTTTAAAATATACCCATTAAAAGAATATATATAGTTAAAGGGTACTTATATGTACAAATAAATAGAGGCATGTCATCAAAGATAACAGTTGAATGGTTGCAAAAAGTTAATATTAAAGAGACTGAAGAGGGAATTTGCATGGACTGATGATGATCATGTGTCATGAGCTTAGGGCCAGGTTAGACCCATGTGTTTCCACTGGGAATACATTGATAACAAGGATGCAGTCTATTCCCTCAACATTTTTTTATGGGCAATTGGGGCAAAAAATGTGTGAGGCAGAACTTAAAGAAAAAGGCAGTTATAAATGAATATTCATTCATTTACTCATTCACTATTCATTTTAATATTTATTAAACAACTGCTATGCTCCCAGTAGTTTGCTTAACTGCAGTGCATCTGTGTAGTATAGAATTCGGTTGGAAGAGTATAAGAGCTGTGTAATTTTGTTTTTAAATCCCACCCAGCCTCTACTCTAATAGCAGGTCCTACTTATGGCACAAGTTAGCCTTTCCAAGTCTTGGATTTCTTATTGGCATAATGGATATTACTCTTGTTCTAACACAATGTAGAATTGTTATTTTTAAAAAAATAGTGGAAAATCTCTTGTGAAGTATGAAGCATTCCATAGGTGAGGGACACCTGTACTGGACTTCATTCCTCCTTCTGGCCTAGTCTGGCCTTTACCTACACTTCCCTAAATTTCCCCTGCCTATATCTGGTCCAGGCTCACATTGCTGGTACCCAAGTCACTGCCATAGACACTAAGTCTCATTGTCCCATTGGTAAGTTCATTTCCCCCATTTTCCCTTTAACCTGCTTTGTGATTTAAGCAAGACAGATATTCCTAGAACACCTGTTTTATCACTAAGTCATACACTCACAAGAGAAGGGATTTAGATGTCTTCTTCAATCTTGTGCACATGGCGGAAATCCCAGAAGGCTCATGCTGGAAACTTCTTATTTGTATCTGTTTCCAATCTTTCCATTAATTTTTTCTGAATTGCCTGCTGTGGTGAGGATGTGGTCATAGTTTCCCTTTGTTCCAGACAATTCCTTTATCCATGTTTCACCAACTGAAATGATCTTCTCCCCTACAGGCAGTTATGAAGATTCATTTGTGGGGAAAAAACTTTCCTGGAATAGAAATGTTCATGCTGTGATGTCTGCTGTCTGCTGGAAAAAAATTTATTCCTGATAATAGGCTTCAGAGTGTCTGCCTAATTCTCACTGATACACATCTGTTCCATAAAAAGACATCTCTTTGGAATTAGTGGGATTTTAGGACTCATCAAAGAGAGTATGAAAATCAGGTTGGAGGCAAATTTCACTTTGGAATCAAATACCTCTATCAAATAATAAAACAATCCATATGCTTGAATTTATTTGTTCTTATTGACCATTTAAAACTATAAGCTTCTGATGAAATAAAATATTTGCCTAAAAGGCTCTATTTCATAGTTGTATTTCTTGAGCATTTGTGGTGTTAAAGTAACATGATCATAGGAGGATGTTAGCCATAAACTGAAGCTCTTTCCTGGAGAGAACATATTTTGCAGTAACTCTCACTCAACTGAAATTCTCAGCAAACCAGGAAAAAGTTGAATTCCTCATATTTACTTTTTATTGTTTGAAAATTGCTATTGCATTGCAAGTGTTATAGATGTTTGGGAAAGAAGGATGTGGCATTATTAGAAACATACCTCTGGGGCATCATTCAGCATCACTAGTAGGAGATTGAAGAAATAGCTTCCTACTGAAAAAGCAATGTCTGAGAAATATTGTCAGTAACATGTTACTAAAACTTAATGCTGGACTGATTAGAATCAGTAGGAGTTTGCCTACATAAAAACAGCATTATTAGAACTTGTGGAAAAAAGAGAAACAGGAAATAGCTGCATAGGTAAGGTAGGTTGTACTGGGTTAAGAAACACATCCTGGAGAATTTGTTAAAGGGTGAAAAAAAGCATTAATAGGCCCCTTGCAGAGTTATTGCACATCAATTTATTTTTCTAAAGGATTCAATGTGCTTTACAAAGTGTAAACATGATTCCTGGACTCCTGGGGTATTATGCAGGTGGGAAAATATAGAGAAGAGAACTACATGTAATAAAATCACTGAAGTTTTGACTCACCTATGGACATAGATGGTTGAAAGTGAAATTAAGACTTAAAGACAGATTTCTTTTTCATAAAAACTATTTTATTGCCAAATGTGATATTGAAATATTTTTTTACAAACTGAGAATTAACTTTATAAAACAATTAAATTATAGTCATAATGTACTTCTTGTGCTTGCTCTGATAATATAAATGATTTTTATCCATAAAGAATTGGAAAAGAAAAGAAATTAACCTAAATGATTAAGGCAATAAAACATTCAGATTTTGAGATCATACCTTTTAGGATCTGGTTGAATTAAAACATATTTTCACTAGTTTTTTAATTATAAAAAAGTAAATCATTCACATAGTAAAAACTTCATATAGTATTGATTAGTTTAAAATGAAAAATACAAATATATTTTTTATGACTTATTCTTATACCCTAAGGGTTAAAAATTAGCTTTCTTTTATATGCTCCTATAAGATCATTTTACTGTGTGTATGCAAGAATTACATAGCATACATCCCCAAACCATTTGATTATACAAATTGAATGCTGGCATGCATACTGTTTCATATTATATCTTGCCTTTTTTACTTACAAGAATATCTTGGTGACTTACCTTTCCAAATCAATGCCTTTAGATTTATCCTTTTCAATGGTGGTACATGATTCTATTTTGTGTTTTACTTTAATTATTGAACCAGTTTTTTACTGATAAATATTTATGTTGTTTCTGCTGTCATATGTATTTTTTGTATGTGTATATGCATGCTAAAACAAACAATACTACAGCTGATCTCCCTGTGTATGTATTTGCACACTCATGTGAGTATAACTGAAGGAAAAATTCCTACATGCAAGCTTTCTTGACTGCATGAAGAATGTGCACATTGTATTTTACCATATATTTCAAATGCCCTTACAGAGATGTATCAGCATTTGCTCTCTAACAAAAGTGCAGGAAATGAACTGCTTACTAATCCCTCCAATGGAATTGTGTATTATCAAACTACATGATAGAGAACAATGGTATCCCATCACTATATTTGTATATCTTTAAGAAAGAATGAGCTTGTTTTTTCCATTTATATTATTTTTCTCTGGTTCATATCCTTGGACTAATTTACAAATAGATTACTATCTCCAACCAATTTTGTCAGACCTTTTATATATTAAGGAAATTATTCATCATTCTCTCAAGTTTCTAAAATACCTACCTTATTCTTTGTATTTTGACTTTGTAATATTTACACATTGAATTAAAATATTTTATATACCTACAATGATCAAATTCTTCATTTAGAATTTTGAAGTTTGATGTTTAAGGTTTTCCTCATTCTAAGTTTATAAAAATATTCACTCACATTTTATCCTAGTTCTTTTATCTTTTAATTCTTTTATATTTAAATCTTTGGTTCCTCTAGAATATATTTTATAGTAAGGAATCAGTAAGAAATTATTTTAACTTTTTTCCCATATGGCTAATTGTTGTATTAGCTTACTTATTAAACAATTAATCATTTCCCTAATACAGTAAAATATCATGTTTACTAAAAATATAATTCCAATGTATACTTAGCTTTATTTTTATGCTATTTTGTCCCTTTTACATCTGTATATATTATTCTATGCTAGTACAAAATAATTTCAATAATAGTTGCTTTAAAGCATATCAGCTATCTAGTGGGGCTAGTTCCCCTTGCTCTCCTTTCATAGAATATTCCAAGCTAAACAGGTATGTTCATTTTCCCAGAATATCTTGATAATCATTAAGAGATATTTCTAAAAAGTCAACATAATTGCATAAATTACTTTGAGCAGGGATTGACATCATTGCAATGTCAAATTTCCTTGTTATTTTTAGGTTTTTTTCCCCTCACTTTTGCCATTGTGAATGGGATTATTTGTCTATTGTATTTTGAATTTTTAACATTATATTTAATAATTAAATTGGTCTATTATATTTATGTGTAGAAACTATTCTATTTAGCTATCTAATCTATCTATCATCTATTTTTGTAGTTTTGTAGCTGTGCTCTTTTTTGTTACAAGAATTTGAAAATTTGCCTTGTTTTCTATGACCTGGAATTTGTAGCCTTTGAATTAGGTGTCATGATGATTTGATAACATTAATACTATCTGGACATTAATAAGCATTTCAAATGTATTGGTACAGTATAAAATAATGAATTCTCATAAATCAATTTCTTTTATATATTTATGTCTCATTTTAAAATCTGTTTTGTCAAATCTTAATTAGTTTACTAACTTACAAATTTAGTTTTTATTGAATTTTTAAAGAAATCAGCCTTTAAATACATTTTCTTGCTTAATTTTCTAGTTTTTATTTTTTTCTAAGTTTTTGTTTGTTATTAATTAATTTTTTTTAAAGATTTTATTTATTATTTCCAGAGAGAGAGAGGCAGAGAGGGAGAGAAACATCAATGTGTGGTTGTCTTTCACCTGCCTCCAGCTACAGATCTGGCTGGAGACCTGGCTTGCAACCTGGTTATGTGCCCTGGCTGGGAATTGAACCAGCGACCTCTGGGTTCACAGGCCGGCGCCTTATCCACTGTGCTACCAGCCAGGGCCCTATTAATTAATTTTTATTTGTTCTTGTTTAGTTATACATTTTAGACTATGTTTAGAACACTATGGTATGTTTTATATGTTCCAATGTATAGGTTGTTTATAACCATTATTTTCCAGATATATTACAATTAAAATTTTTGATTTTTAAAAAATAATTTTCAAGTGCTTGGAAATTTCTTTTTTCATTGTTGAGTTAATCTCAAATGTATTATGATTTACAAATGATATTTTGCTTTTTTGCTTTTTAAAAATTTTTAATTGAATTTATTGGGGTGACAGTGGTTGATAAAATTATATAGGTTTCAAGTGTACAATTCTATAATACATCATCTGTATATTGTATTGTATGTTTATCTCCCAAAGTTCTCTCACCATTTATCCTTTGTTAATCGCTTTGTTAACCATCATACTGTTGTCTGTGTCTGTGAATTTTTCTTCTTGTTTTCCTGCTTAATTCCTTTACCTACTTTACCCAGCTGCTGGACACCTTTCCCTGAGACAGTATCAGTCTGTGCTTTATATCTATGAGTCTGTTTCTATTTGTTTGTTTGTTTGTTTTGTTCATTAGATTACACATATGAGTGAAATCATATGCTTGTCTTTCTCTGAATGGCTTATTTCCCTTAGCATGATGCTCTCCAGGTCCCTCCATGCTGTCAAAAATGCTAAAACTTCCCTTCATTTTTACAGCTGAGTAGTATTCTTTTGCGTAAATGCATATAGGTCTGTCTGAAAAAAGTCCAGTCATTGTTAGTATAACAAGAATGGTTTGTGTGACATCAACGTAACCTGGCAGCCAAGGAGAGTTGACTGGAATGTGCATGTGTTAAACAATGATGAGTTCACTGTACTAGTTAGTGGGGGCAGTAGAAGCTGTTAAGTGAGCATATGTACTGTGGTCATCACATTAAAAAATGACTGAGCTAGTAGAGCAATGACTCTGTATCAAATTTTGCATTATACTTGAACGTTTCTCCACAGAAACTATTTGGATGATTCCAAAGGCTGCAGCTGTGGGCAACTGGTGACTGGCAGCTTCATCATGACAATATACCTGTTCATGCATCACATCTTGTGCAGAGTTTTTTTGAGAAACACCAAATCACCCAGGTGACTTAGCCCCTCTACAGTCCATATTTGGTGGCCTGTGACCTCTGGCTTTTCCCAAAACTAAACTCACTTTTGAAATGGAAGATATTTTAGACCATCAATCTTCAGGAAAATATGACAGGGCAGCTGATGGTAATTGGGAGAACTGTGTGAGGTCCCAAGGTACCTATTTTGATGGGGGCTGAAGTGTCATTGTCCTATGTACAATGTTTCTTGTATCTTGTATTTTCTTTAGCAAATGTCTCTATTTTTCATATTACATGGCTGGATATCTTCTGGACAGACCTTGTATACTTTTTTATTCACTGATCTACCGATAAATACTTGGGCTGCTTCCAAATGTTGACAATTGTAAATACCACTGCAATGACCATAGGGGGTACATATATTTTTTTCAAATTAGTGTTTTTGGTTTCTTCAGATGTATACCTAGAAGTGGAACCACTGGGTCATAAAGCAGCTTCATTTTCACTATCTTGACTACTATGAATAATGCCGCAATGAACATAAGGGTATATATATATATATATATATATATATACAAATAAATGTTCTCAAATTTTTAAAAGATGTTCAACTTCACTAGCTCTAAGGAAAATGCACATCAAAACCACAATGAGATACCACCTCATACCTATTAGGAGGACTATTATCAATTGACAAGAAATAACTGTTGTTGGGAAGGATGGAGCAAAAAGGGAACTCTCACACTGCTGATGAAAATGTAAATTGGTTCAGCTACCTTGGAAAAGAATACAAAGTGGAGGTTCTTATAAAAAATGAAGAGTAAGGACATCATATGTCCTTGCACAATCCCTCTTCTGGGAATCTACCCAAACATTTTGAGAATGCAAATTCCTAACCCTGCAATGAATATATATATTCATTTTCATTTGTTCTTGAATATATATATCTGTATATCTATCTATCTATCTATCTATCTATCTATCTATCTATCTGTATCTATCTATCTATCTATCTATCTATCTATCTATCTATCTATATTCATTCATTGAAGGATTATTCATAATAGTCAAGACATGGAAACAACCTAAGTGTGATTTTTTAAAGATTTTATCATTAGAAAGCTTTATAAAATGTGTTTAAACGTTGGTGGTGAATTATCTAAATTTGCGTATGCACTTAAGTCCTTTTTGACTTAAGACAGTTTGTATTGATTTGTTACTCAAAAATTTGTAGAAAATGACACTCATATTGCTCTATCACTTCTCCTTTTAATAATCTACCTTTACATATACTTACATTTTTCTCTATAATTCTAATCCCTTTAGTCATTTAGACATTAGCAATTTCTTTATTCCACAAAAATTTCATGAGATCTTTAATTTTCACTTTTATTTAGTTTTAAAAAATTCACAAAGTCTTCAAAGGTATTGCTATTCTGATATTGTCTGTTACTTTTGTACTTATATAAATCTTGGTTACATACAATTTTGGGATCTAATTTATTTTCCATAGCAATTTATAGACATTATTGCACAGAATAGGGACAATTACTTCCTCTATTATAAGTTCTTCAATATTAATATAAGTACTATGATCCCCCATGTGTCTCTTCCTGAGCTATCATCTTCTATCTAATTAGATGCATCTTTTGATCTTCTTAATCCTATTCTCTCTGACTATGTTTTCAAAACTGTCTTCTAATTTTAGGTGCTTCCCATGTGGTTTTATTTTTGTAATGATTTCATTTCATTTTTTGCTTCCATTTATCATCTGTCAAATTATCTTATTATCTCTCTTTAATTTCTATCTTTTTTGAACTCTTTTCCCCCAGCGTCCAAGTTAACTTTATTTGTAATTTCCTTTCTTTGAAATTTTTTTCTTTAAATTTCTTTGAAATGATTCTTCTGGTGTTTGGTCTTCAAGTAGTTTTGCTTCTTATTTCCTCTCCCAACTTTTCTGTAATACCTTGATATAGACCTTGTGCTGCCTCTTTTCATTTTTGCGTGAGGTCTCCTGGGCTCCACCACTCCTCTGGTTGTTTCCCTAGTTATGAGTCACAATCATTGTTTTTGGCAGATTTTCTTCCTAGTTTAAGGTTTGGAGTTGTGCATTTCCAGTTTCATTAGAGATGACCCCACCTCCCCAAGACCCACGCACACATGCACAATACACACATGCCCCCCCCGCCACACACACACACACAATTTGCTGCTTTCAGTATGGTTTAGGGAGAACTGGTAAGCATAAATACATTTATTCTTTTATCTTTAATTGGAAATTCCCATGCCATTATTTGTTTGTTTGTTTGTTTTTTACAGTCTAAAGCAGTATTATTACAAATGATTTCAGCAAATTCACAGTGGCTCATCTGTGTGAAAAAATGATCAAAATATAAACCCACTAGAGCATTGCTAAAACCACTGAAAAGACCAAGGGTTTCCAGCTAGGAAGTGTCCATTCAGCTCATGTTCCCAAAACATTATTATTAGTAAATCATTAGCTCATAAAATGGTAGGTTAAAGTGAGTAAAAGCAAAGTTTGCTATCAGACTGTCAAGTTTTAATTTTAGTCTCATTAGTTTCAACATTATTTAGTAGGGAATGAAGAAGTCATTGACATCTTTAGCAGGAAAGTCATTTGATTAAAAATCTCTTTAAGAAAGATGGATTAGAAAGCAAAGAAGGGTTAACAAAGAGAAGGCTGGTAAAGTGGCTCTTGCATTCATACTTCAAGATTTGTATAATTTCTCTTACTACTTCAGATTTACCAACACTGAATTAATTAAAGGATAAAAAGAGGAAAATATTACTTATGGTTTGGCAAACTCCCCAGTGTAAATGATATTTCTCATAGTATCCTTGCTTGCCCATTACTAAAATACTACAAATTCTAATTTTTTTGTAAGATAATTTAATTGATAACTACCTGAATTACAAGTAGACTCTGGACCAATATGGTGACATAGAAAGCTCCTGAATTTTTCTTCTCTCTGATAAAACTTTTAAGGTTAAGACATGGGTTCCCCAAATCACCTGTCTCTGAAAGCCAGTGAGACTTATGCTCCTGTGTTCCATAGGACCAAAATGATCAAAAGAAAGGTTGTTAACAAATATGCAAACATTGCTGTGTCTATGCCCTCAGTAGTCAGGTGAAGAGATGGCAGGTTAAAATGACCATTGTTTACTGCCAATATACCAATATCCTAACTGGTATATTGTGAATACAACAATATAAAAAAATTTAAATTTTAATATTACAGTTAAGTTGTTATCAGTTTAAAATAGACTGTTATAAAATATTTTATGTAAGCTTCATGGCAATCAAAAAGTAGAAACCTATAGTAGGTACATAAAAGATAGAGGAATCAAAACGTACTTCTAAAGAAAATCATCAAAACACAAAGGAAGAGAGGAAAGAGGAAAAAAGAAATAGAGGTACTATAAAATAGCAGGGAAAACAATGAACAAAAATATCAGTAGTTACTTTAAATGTAAATGAACTAAATTCATCTACCTAAAACAAGAGTGGGATAATGGGTAAAAAAAAAAAAGACCCAACCATATGTTGCTTGTAAGAGACTCACTTCTGCTTTAATGATACACAGATTAAGTGAAGAGATGGAAAAAGATTTCATGTGAATGGAAATTTAAAAAAAAAGCAAAAATAGCTATTTATATCAGACAAAATACTTTAAAACAAATACTGTAATGGGAGACAAAGAAAGTCCTTATATAATAAATAGGGGTTAATTGATCAATAGGATATAATATTTGTAAATATGCACCAACACTGGAGCACCTCAACATGTAGAGCAAATATTACATGATTTGAAGAGTGAAATAGATTGTAATACAATGGTTGTAGGGGACTCTAATACCCCACTTTCAACAATGGATAGGTTATTTGGACAGAAAATCAGTAAGTAAACATTGGACTAAGGCTACACACTAGACCAGATGGTCCTGACACACATGTGCAGACATATACATTCCATCCAACAGCAGCAGAATACACATTGTTCTCAAGTGCATGTGAAATATTCTCCAGGATAGACGACATGTTAGGCCTCAGAACAAATCAATAGACTTAAGAAGACTAAAATCACATTAAGCATCCTTTCTGATCACAATACTATAAAATTAGAAATCACTTATAAGAGGAAAACTGGAAAACTCACAAATATGTGTAGTTTAAATAACATACTTCTGAACAACCAAAGGATTAAAGGAGAAATAAAAATATCTTTCAATAAATGAAAATGGAACCAAATACCAAAATTTATTGTCTGTAATAAAGTAGTACCAGGAGGGAAGTTTACAATGACAAACAGCTATTTTAAAAGAAAAGAAAGATCTCAAACAACCAAATTTTACACCCTAAGAAACTAGAAAAAGAAGAATAATCTGAGCCCAAAGTTAGTACAAGGAAGGAAATAAAGATTAGAGCAGTTACAAATGAAACAGAGATTGAAATGTATATAATGATACACTTTTTGGTGATATATACCTATAGTACTTTGGCCAGGAAATCTTTGATGGGCCCATTATTCTGCCTAAACACTATGGGATATAAGCTTCTCAAGGATAAAACAATATTCTATTTCCAATTTCTTCTCCACAATGTCTAGCAGTGCCTAGAAACAATTTCCTTTTACCTTTTGTACCTTTCTTTTTACCAACTATCTCCAGTTCATTCTCTTATCATTTCCTGTTTTCTGTGGTGCTCTTTCTTCTCCAACCATTTTCACAGACTCCTTTCTTTAGACCACCTCTCACAAGGAAGGCCTTCAGCTTTATTTCTAGGGTATCATTATAAATGGAAACATTGTAAAGGTGATATGATTGATGACTGGTTGAATTAGGTTGAGAAGGAGTGAAAGGAATAAACAGATGAAAAGATGTTTGGGATATTTTGGCCTGGATGCCTGAGAGAATGTAATTCATTAACAGACAATAAAAAGTAAAGAGAAACTAGCCGGGATGGATTTTGGACATGTTAAATTTAAGGCTTTAACGTGGAACTGTATTTGGACATGGCAGTCTGGCCTGGCAGAGTTAGTGAATCTATGGTAAAATTTGCTAGTAGACATATAGGGAAGATAATTTTGAGAGAATACATGGAAAAGAGAGGGCAAAAGAAAGTAAAAGTCATGGACATATTGTTTTCTCATTATTCGTGACATTATTCCTTTGTTTCTATTGGTAAGAAGTCTAGTCAACTCATTGAGGATGTCCAACTTTTAGCAAGTGGTAGTTACTATTCCTTTTCTTTTCTTCAAATTATAAGACTAAGTTTATTTAGAAAGTTACAGAGGTAGTAGACGAGAGCCAGCTGGGCTGTGCAGGGTCAGGAAACAAGTTACAAAAGCAAAAGAAGAGCTCTTGAAAAGAGAAAGACAAACCTAACACAGTGGGGGGGATAGGGAGAAGAGAAGGAAGAGAAAGGCATCAGCATGCTCCCAGGATGGGGAGTGCCTAGAAGTCACTTTTCTTCATCTTGAACCCACTGCTCTTCTCATTAGCTTGGATTATGGGGATTTAACAAACCTATCCTCTAGTCATCTGTTTTATTCAGTGCCGTTTGACCACTAGATTTAAAAACCCTTAACTTGAGATAATATATATCATAGCAAAGTTTCTCTGGATTAGTCCAGAGAGGGAAAACCCAAGTATTCTTTTCCCTTTGGAGCCAGTGGCAATAGGTAGTAATGAAAGTGTAGTCTTTGTGAGTGAAAAAAATGGTCTGCACTTATATTGGTATGCTCTGGGAATATTTTAATGCTTCCAAATAGCTTTTGCTCTAATATATTTCTTTCTAGTAATGGCTATCTCAGCTGCACCCGTGTGAAAAGCTTTTAATTTGGTTAAATTTATGCTAGAAGCTGTTGGAAATTCAAGCTTTGTGGGGGTTCTTCCCCTCCTTTCATTGTAATTCTCATGTGAATTTCTCCCCTGCAAAGTTATGCAGCTTTCCATCTGGCCATATTCACAAGCCATCTTTCTCATAGAACTTTGATAAAATGCATCAGCTTTCTTAGAATTAGATTAGCATCTTGATCTGAAAGCTTTCTAGGATCTTCCTGCTGACAAGAGATGAAAGCCTCATAAATAAAAATGCTGCTTTGTTTACTTCTATGTTGTGGAAAAGGAAGATAATTAGATCTGAACATCTTTTTTTTTTTTTTTTTTCAATATTATAGATATACTCTTCTTCCATGGTTTGATACTAATGCCCTTTCTTTGAGTGCTATCTGCTGTGAAGTTTGTGTAATAGCACTAGAAAGTTAAATAGCACCCTCCAAACTATCATTGCTTCTAACTACTTCAGAAATCTCAGTAGAGAATGTGGGTTCTTTGTGCTTCGTTACTGATTACCATCCTTCTAAGTAAGGCAATAATAAATGTGTTTCCTTGTAATTTTTAGCCCCCAAATAGTCACTAACAATTGAAAGTCTAGGAATTAAACACCTTAATAAAATCTGCATATATTAGACTGGAAGTGGATACTTGAATCTATGTCTTTATTTAGCATAGGTTAATGACTCATAGATGACATTTAAGCACATAAGGGAATTCTGGGACACAAGTTTCAGACTTAGGTTCCACTTGAATTGAGATACAACTGAATAGCATTATGAGATGGGACTTCTCTTGATTTTATCAATATTATAGTCTTTGTGATTATTCTACTTTTCCATTAAAATGATTTTTTAAAAAGATTTTATTAATTATTTTCAGAGAGAGAGGCATATAGGGAGAGAGACATCAGTGTATGGTTGCCCTTCACCTGCCTCCAACCATGGACCTGGCTTGCAACCTGGTTATGGCTGGGGAATAGAACCAGTGACCTTCCCATTAAAATGATTTTGAAGCAGGTGACCTTATCATTATTATTAATATAATCATAATGAAGTTATCAGTTATAATAATTTATATTATTTAAGAATAAGGTATGTTAGAATCTAGGACTGTGGCCATAAGACTTAATAAAATATCAGTGTCTTTGAAGTCAAAGGGAAAGAGATATAGGCAGAGAAAGTGAGATATGTAGTATCAAAACAACAGTCTGAAAAACATCACAAAAAACAGTAACAGGTTTTTTGTGCATAGCTCCCTGGTACCTTGAAAAACAACAATAAAGAGGATGAAGGTACCTTTGTAATAATCATACCAATTCAAGAAAGAGCTAATAGGAAGCATGTGG
This sequence comes from Noctilio leporinus, assembly GCA_004026585.1. Lineage (NCBI taxonomy): Eukaryota > Metazoa > Chordata > Mammalia > Chiroptera > Noctilionidae > Noctilio > Noctilio leporinus. The sequence goes on along the minus strand of PVIW01009591.1, from coordinate 1,874 downwards.
AAATGATGCTAGAAATAATTTTGTGTCATTGAAGCATATTCAAATTTCCCACCTTGGGATAATATGGAATTCTAAAGTTTTACAGAAAATAGAGTTTTAAATATATTTGTCTCATTTACATTCCCAAGACTAATTCCTGTTTCAGGTTACTTTCTACCTTTCACTAACTCCCATTTATCTTTCTTACACTTTTACACAAACTTTTAAACAAATTTTAACAGGAAATAGATTTTTTCTAAATAGAAAAATTTATAATACTATATGTATATAGTATAAGTATATATATACAAGTATAAGTATATATATATATATATATATATATACGCTTATTTAAAAGAAATACTTTATTCATTTACTTTTTAGAGAGGGAAAGAGAGGGGAAGAAAGAGGAGAAACATCAATGTGTGAGAGATACATGTGGGTAATCTGGACTGCAACCCAGGCATGTGCCCTGACTGGGAATCAAACCTGCAACCTCTTGGTTTGCAGGCTGGAGCTCAACCCACTGAGCCATACCAGCCAGGGCTATACACTTTTTAAAGTTTAACTCTATGTTATGGAAAAACAATCACCTAAAAAGGTGGTTAAAATTTCAGGCCATTTTGATAAACAATTTATGCCTCATTATGCTGCCTAGTGGTAGATAACCAAGAGTGAGTTCTTCCAAAATACTAGCTATTATTTCAAAAACTGTCAGTCTCATCATGTTTTTACTATGGGAAAGGATCATAACAACAACAAAAATAAAAGAAAACAGACAGGAGCCATATGGAACTTTATACATTTGCTGCCAAGAAATTATGTCCTTTTTAAAAACCAGTGGCATCAAGATGTATAGTGGAATATAATCCATTCTGTATAATGATGCATTTGATTGAGTGGCATTTATTGGAAAGGTAGAATGAGATGTTTGTTTTTAAGAAATTATTTAAATGTGCTGGTTGTGTATGTAATTATCCCAAATGGACTTTCTGATCATTTAAAATTTAGATTTTTATTTATAATCATACTTCATATTTGGCCCTTTATATGTTAACATTTACAGGCCTGTGTATGTGAAGGTGTGTATGTGTATGTTTGTGTGTATGTGAAAGGGAGTTTTCTGTTTAAACTGGAGAATTCAGAGTGGTTTTATATTTTGTAGAATATTTAAAAGATGTATGAAATTAAGAGGAAATAACTTGGCCATAGTAACTTATATTGGCTTGAAATTACATCAAGAAACTGAGTAGGAGAATACATTTAAGTTTTATTAAATTTATTTATTTTAATTAAAAAATATTTTATTTATTCACCTTTAGAGAGAGGAGAAGGAAAGCAGAAAGAGAGGGAAAGAAACAATGTGTGGCTGCCACTCTCACAGTCCCAACTGGGGACCTGACCTGCAACCCAGGCATGTGCCCCGACTGGGAAGTGATACTGCAACCCTTTGGTTCTCAGGTCAGTGCTCAATCCATTGAGCCACACCAGCCAGGGCTAAGTTTTATTGAATTTAACATGCCAACTCCTGACACAAAAATTGCAGATTGAGGAACAAATGTGTAAGAGCTCCTTGTGAGAGTGGACATACATAGTATAATAAGGTCACAAAGAAGGGAACTCTGGGCACAGAGCTTAGTTTTAGCTCTGAGGAAGGTAGATCTTCTCATGTTAGGAAACAGAGCCTAAAAAGAAGTTCTTGAGCAAACTAACAGTTTTTCTTAGAAACAGAAGACCTGATTAGCTTTTAACATTTAACAGTCAGAAGATCTGATTTACTTCATACATTTGTTTGATAATTTGTCACCATTGTATTTTTATTTTTTTATTTTTTTAAATTTTATTGTTGTTGTATTACATCCATCCCCTTTTTACTCCCCTCTGTCCCCCTCCCC
>PVIW01009590.1:0-50882 GCA_004026585.1 Noctilio leporinus | reverse complement strand
CTGGGAAGCTCCTTATTTCTCCTTCTATCTTGAATGAGAGCCTTGCTGGGTAGAGTATTCTTGGTTGCATGCCTTTGTTTACCATGACTTGAAATACTTTTTGCCATTCCCTTCTGGCTTGAATTGTTTCTGTTGAATAATCATTTGGTAGCCTTATTGGAGCCCCTTTGTATGTTATTTGTCTTTTCTCTCTTTATGCTTTTAGGATTTTCTCTTTGTCTTTGAAATTTGCCATTTTAATAATAATGTGCCTTGGTGTTGGTCTGTTTGGGTTGACCCTCATTGGGACCCTCTGTGCTTCCTAAACTGGATTCATGTTTTCGCTCATCATGTTAGGGAAATTTTCTATCATGACTTTTTTGAACAGGTTTTCCATTCCTTGTTTCTCTTCTCCTTCTGGTATCCCTGTGATACGGATGTTGTTATGTTTCATGTTGTCCTGCAACTCTCTTAACCCCTCTTCAGTCTTATTCAGCCTTTTTTTATTCTCTTGTACTGTCTTGGAGTATTTGTCTACATTATCCTCCAACTCACTGATCCGGTTCTCTGCTTCCTCTAGCCTACTGTTGATTCCTTCTACTGTATTCTTCAATTCAGAAATTGTATTCTTCATTTCCTCCTGGCACTTATTGATAGTTTCCATGTCCTTTTTCATGCTGTTGTAGTTCTCAGTAAGTTCCTTGTAACTTCCCTGGAGTTCTTTGTGATTCCCCTGGAGTTCTTTGTAATTTCCCTGGAGTTGTTTGTAGTTCTCCTGGAGTTGTTTACAGTTTTCTTTGATGTGGCTGAGCTCACTGAGCTTCTCTATCATCATTCTTTTGAATTCCTTATCTGATATTCCCGGTGCCTCTGTTTCATTTTGTGTTCTTTCTGGGTATTCTTCCTTTCCTTTTGGTGATGGACTGATTCTTTTTTCCCCCATTTTGGGTGCCTGTTCTTGCTTTTTATTTATTTATTTATTTATTTATTTATTTATTTATTTATTTTTGTTCTTTCCTTGGGTTAACCTGCTTTGCTTCCTTGCCTTAGTTGAGCACCCTTCTGTGATAAGAGATTTGTGGAGTTCAATGTTGCCATCTCCCAGACTTTCTCCACTTGCTGTTCTTGGTGTGTCCCTTATTTGGGCTGTCTGATTGTATTCTGGGCCTGTGGGCTTTTAGAAAAAAAACAAAAAACAAACAAACAAACAAAAAAACTACTGTCTTGCTGGTCTCCTCTGCCTCTGGGCTGTGCTCCCCTGTGTCCAGGTGCTGACCGCTCCAATTCTTAGGGTCCTGAAGACATCTCATGCTCCCTATCTTGTCCTCTAGCTGCTCCAATACTCGAGAACACCATCAGCACTGCTCTCTACTCTGTCGCCATCTTTTTCAACAATCAGATTCCCTTTTAAAGAGGCAGAATTTTGATGAGCTAACAATTTTATAACATGAAAACTGAGAGATGGGAGAAAAGTAAGACTGACTCAGACATGAAAAATTATATATGGACAAATAACTCCTCAAAAAAATATCCTGAAAACATTTATCCAAATTAGAGCTGCAGAGAAAAACCTGGAAGTAAATCAAGAATGGTTCCTTGATGCTAAAGAGTCTGAAGATTATCATCTGTTATTAGTTTAAGGATGAGGGGGCAATGAGTGTGCCCTTTCACAGTATAAAGAACCAGTGAAGACTATTAAATCTTATGTGAATTATGCAGAAAAGTATGCTTGATTTATTAATTTTATGACCTATATGTAAGTTGTTACCTAATTTGATATAAAATTTAATGTGTTAAAATTATTTCTTTTATACTAATGCACAATGGCAATGATTATTCACAAATGTTCTTATTTATACTCTGGGGCAATTACACTAATTAGATCTCTGTGATTTCTTGTGGCTACCATAACAACTTTATAATTTACATATATATGAAATATAGTCACCTGCTACATTTGTTTCCCTACACATTAGCACCCATTGAGTGTTCTGAAATATAAGTTAGGTCATGGGGGAAGGTAGGCCCAGAACCCAGTCTCTCACTACAATTCAGTGTTTTGTTTGCATAACTGCTACCTACCCAATGCCTTTTGCACACTCCAAGCCTGGTTAGAAACAGGTACCTGGGAGTATTTTCTAAACTAAAAAATTGGCTCCATCCTTCTATTTTGGGGTCTCTTTACATTGACTCAATTCTGTTTAGCATCTTACTTTCTATTTTCTGGAGCTTGTTTCCCCAAAGCCAACCTCACAAAGAAGTGGACATGGATAGTAATTGGTGTTCATCTCTTGATTCCCCACCTGGAGCCCCCACAGCTCAGGAAAAAGATGAAAAATAAGAAACTCAAGTTTGAATGAAATAATGGCAAAGGGAGAACTGCCCAAGGAGACATTGCTTTCCACTTAGCAGTCTATTCAGCATTTTTAGGTGTATCTGTAAGTTATTTCTTACCACTTCCAAAGTTGATTAATTTTAAATCAAAATAAAGGAATTATGAGTTTTCAGGAAAATAGTGAGTTAGTAATAATGAGATGGACAGAGACAGAAAACAGAATGGGGCCAGGGGAGGAGGGAATGGAAGTCAGTGCTCATTGAGGACAGAGTTCAGTGTGAGAAGTCTGCAGACGGACAGTGGAGGTGGCTGCATAGGCCATGATGCCACCAAACCATGCACTTAAAACTGGCAAAAATAGCAAAAGAAAAAAGCAAAGACAAGAAAGGAAAAAAAAGAAAGAGAGATCACTATTAAAAGGTTATATCAAGGGGAGCAGCTTAGATAAGAACCTAGTATAAAGGAACCATGGACATGGACAACAGGTGGGATTGACTTTGGGGGTAATGGGTGGGTGGGGAGGGGGACAGAGGGGAGCAAAAAGGGGATGGATGTAATACAACAACAATAAAGTTAAAAAAAAAAAAAAAAGGTTATATTACAACCCTGAAGCCAGAACTTAACCTCACTCTAAAGACCACCAGTTCATGATTCAAGCATTAAACACATGGAACAGGCAACAGGATTTCATTTGTTCATCAAACCAGTGAGCTTCGATGTTGTGTGATGACATGATGTGCCATTGATAACCAGGCACTTGTCCTCAAGACCATGTACACCTTGGCCTACGTGGAGCCTCTGTCCCTGGGAAAGTGGGTCTATAGCTTAGGTGGATGTCCTGTTCCCATCAGCCTCTCTCAGTTTCTGCCACTCTGTGGCAGTGTCAAGTTATCCCAAACTGGCCCAGATTGGGTGTAGCCACCACAGCTTCTATTGCTGATAGAGACATAGCCAGAGGTCATTGCCTTAATCCAGGCACAGGGCCTTTGACAGGAAGCCATAGCAGATCCATCCTGTCTTTGTTCCCTAATGGAGGAGAAACCCTATGTCAGATAACCTAGAGGGAGTCCATGCTTTCTTACAATTGGTGTTAAGGGGGCCTATTATTTTAAGGAGGCCTCTTCATATGTCAAGCATTTAACACTCCTCCAGCCTTTACACATAAAACAAATCTTGTTCTCTTAACTGCACACACATTTATAGTCAGGTTCTGGCTCTGGGCTCTGACAGTTTTATGGGAAAGCCTTTTCAACCTTTCAAACAACAGACAACTCTTATGGTATGTAAACTATTCTGAAGCACAGCAGAAAATGAAAACAATCCTAATTAACAAAAATACTATAGCCCCAAAGTCAAAGCCTGACAAAATCAGCATACACAAAAATAATTTGGCCCATATCAATTATAGTGATATAAAAATTCTAACAAATTGATAGCAGTTTTATGTTAAAAATGATATTTATTAATTTGATATCAATTCAATAGATCAAAAAAGAAAAATTGTATAACCATCTAATAGGATTTGCTAATATCTATTCTTTAGTGAGGGGAAGGGCCCTTTCTAAAATAGAATTTTGAAAATATTTTCTCACATATTAAGAATTTCTAGGTGAATCCAACAATCATATCTACTTGTGATTTCTTGAAATATGTCTCAAATAATTATAGTTCTGAGGGATTTTAATAGTAAGTGTAAAAATAGTGCTGTGGTCAAATAGATCTAAGACATGATAAATTTAGCAAATTAAACAGGATTTTGTTTATATGTATTCTATGTCCAAACGTTCCATAGCCATTTGACACCAGAATACACTGTTTCCACAGAACATTTTGCCAGACTAGTATTTTAGACAAATTCACTTTGGAAAAGGTTGTAGTGATTATCTCCACAATGATGTGGGGAACAAAACAAGAATGCTGCCCTGCCCTGACCATTGCGGCTCAGTGGGTTGGGCATTAACCTGCAAAGCAAAAGGTTTGCTAGTTTGATTCTGAATCAGGGCTTCAAAGTGGGTCTGGGTTGCAGGTTGAGTCCCTGGTCTGGGCACATGTAAGAGGCAACTAATCAATGTTTCTCTCTCACATCAATGTTTCTCTCCCTCTCTTTCCCTCAATAAATAAATAAATAAATAAACAAATAAATGTCTTTTTAGGCCCTGGCTGGTAGCACAGTGGATAAGGTGTCAGCCTGTGAACCCAAAGGTCACAGGTTCGATTCCACAGCCAGGGCACATAACCAGGTTGCAAACCAGGTCTCCAGTCAGGTCTGTGGCTGGAGGCAAGTGAAACGCAACCATACATTGATGTCTCTCTGCCTCTCTGCCTCTCTCCCTCCCCCTCCTTCTAAAAATAATGAAATAAAATCTTTAAAAATAAAATAAAATAAAATAAATGTCTTTTAACCAAGGTTTACAAAAGCCATGATGACATTGAGACTGGTAGGAGGGGCAGAGATATCAAAAGAGCTGGCTCTGTTCTCACAGGTGATGGCTGAGAGTCTGGAGGGATGTCTTAGCTATGGAGGGTCTCCCCTGAAAGCATGGGGTCTCAACCCCATACCAGGCTCCTCAGCCGAGGGCAACAGAGCTGGGAAGAGACTCCGCTTAACATCTAGCTGTGAAAATCAGCAAAGATTCTGTCTGCTGGAGAGACAGAAACACCCACCTACAGGCAAATGTACAAAATCTCATTCTCGGCCACTCACCCTGGAGTCCAGCAGTGGGAAGGTGGAGCAGATTACAGTCATGAGCAAAGAGTCTGGAGTTTGTGGCTCTGAGAAGAGAGTTTAGGGGAGAGCTGCCGGGATGACCCATGCTGAGTCACTCTAATGCACTGCAGATACCATATTCATGGATGGAGCTTACCCCTTCTTATGGCATCAGCTTCAGGAAACACAGTAGTCCACCCTGTGGACTCCCTTTTTGCCTTATAAGTGTATAAGTGGGACTTATACTCTGCTGAGGTCAATGGCTTAGACCAATGTACAGAGGTCTGGGCTACCTAAGGAAGTGTCAATGACTGAGTTATGTGGCTTTGAGGTGGGGATCACTCCCCCCATTTTCCCATGAACCTGGCTGGTGCCTTCTCCTCATGGGAGATTTGCTAACCCCACCCTCTGGGCTTCTGGAGGTCCCACCCTCTCAACTCATAGTATCTCTGCCCTGCTGAGGTCTGGGTGGATTCTAGGACAGACTGAGTTGTGTGGCTCTAAGACAAAGAAATGTTTCCCTCACACACTTAACCAATGCAAAGCCTTCCTTTCATACAGTCAAATTTTGGTCTGTTAAGGCCTGATAAACTCTGCTGGCTTCACCCTGACAACTTTCTGAGACCCCGCCCCACTACAAAGGTCAGCAGGCACCCAGTGAGTGGCAACTAGACTTGACATACTTTGTGACATTTGCAGAGTGGCCTCAGACCCAGCACTGGTACCAAGGTTGAACTTGTATCAGTCTGGTGAATAACACGTACTCATACCTGGTGACTCACTGAGAATATACCTCATGCAACTCGAGCATCACCAGAGACGTTCTGTAGCTGACCCAAACAGGCAGCTGGCAGGCGGATGCAGGGGGAGTTGGATTTCAGGGTTCCTTAGAACTTTTGCCCCTGGGCCTAGTGCTGGTAAAAGTCAGGCTTGGTGCAGATTGGTCCTTCCCCCACACACCGAGGCCCAACAGACAATCACAAACTGTAGATTGCTCTGTAGCTCCAAAGAGTTGCCCAGGGCCCATCACATGCAGTGTACAACATGACCTGAACCAGAGTCCCTCCCAAGAGGGACTCTCAGTGGCTAGCTTCAGAAAATATCAGAGCAGGATCTGATTAGCTTAACAAGTGGCATATCCAAAGGCAGGCACCAGACCCCACTGAGGTGAATTCCATTTTATGTGGTCATAAAATGCATAGCAGCTTGTACACTATAGTCACATTTGATTCTCACAGTCAGACAGCCTGAGGGCCAGCCCCACACATAAATGGGTCAATAGCAATCAAGACTCAATTACAACAGAAGGACCCAATAACCCACAGTAGGGTCATTCTTGAACCACTCATTCCAAGTGATCAAGGAGATCATGCCATGGGGTCCCACAGAATACCTACTACAGTACATAAGACCACCATATGAAGACTGAAAGTCATAACAAATCTATCTAATACATAGAAACAAACAGGAAGCCAAAATGGGCAGACAAAGAAACATGCCTCAAATGAAAGAGCATGAGAAATCTCCAGTAAAAAAGCTAAATGAAATGGAAGCAAGCAATCAAATATGGAGTTCAAAACAATGGTTATGAGGATATTTAATGACCTTTAGTGAGAACTAACAGGAATTTGGTGAGAACTAAAAACAGACAGAAATGAAGCATACACTAGAAGGAGTACACAATAGGCTGGATGAAGCAGAGGATATAATCAGCAATTTGGAAGACAAGGTAGAAAAAACACCCAGTCAAATCAGCAAAAACAAAAAAGAATTTAAGCAAATGATGATAGTTTAAGGGACATTGGGATAACATAAAGCAAACCAACAACTGCATCATGGGTGTACCAGAAAGAAAAGAGAGTGAGCAAAGGATTGAGAATCTATTTGAAGAAATAATGTCTGAAAACTTCCCTAACCCGGTAAAGAAAAGAGACATATAAGTCCAGGAAGCACAGAGTCCATACAAGATGAACCCAAAGCTGCCCATACCAAGACACATCATAATTTAAATGGCAAAGTTTAAGACAAAGAGAAAATCTTAAAAATAGCAAGAGAAAGACAGTTCATACAAGAAAGCACCCATTAACCTGTCAGTTGATTTCTCAACAGAAACTTTGCAGGCCAGAAGGGAACGGCATGAACTATTCAAAGCAAAGCATTACAGCCAAGGCTACCATTTAAATTTGAAGGCTAAATAAAGAGCTTCCCAGACAAGAAAAAAAGTGAAAGGAGTTTGTAACCACCAAACCAATAAATGTTACAGTATTACAAGAAATGTTAAAGGACCTACTTTAAGAAGGAAAAAATAAAAAACAGAAGACAGTTATTAAAAGAATAAAATGGCAATAAATAAGTACCTATCAATAATCACTTAATAAATGGCTTAAATGCTCCAACCAAATACATAAGGTAGCAAGGTAAGAGTGCTACACTGCCCACCAAGAATCAGTTGCAGGGTCCCAATCCTTCACCATCTGAACTAGGAGGGTATCAAGTCAACCACTTCAAGGATGGCAGGTGAAAAACATAAGAAGCCGGATACTAAGGAGAAGAAACCTGAAAGCAAGAAGGCTGATGCCAGTGGTAAGGTTAAGGAGGGTAACCCCAAGGCCAAGACATCAAAGAAGGGGAAGCCTCACTGCAGCCAAAACCCTGTCCTAGTCCAAGGCATTTGCAGGTATTCCCGGTCAGCCATGTATATTCCCACAAGGCCATGTACAAGAGGAAGTATTCAGCAGCTAAATCCAGGATTGAAAAGAAAAAGAAGGAGAAAGTTCTTGCTACTGTCACAAAACTAGTTGGTGGTGACAAGAATGGTGGTGCCCGAGTGGTTAAACTTCTTAAAATGCCTAAATACTATCCTACAGAAGACGTGCCTCAGAAGCTGCTGAGCCAGGGCAACAAACCCTTCAGTCAGCACGTGAGGAAACTGCCAGCCAGCATCACGCCTGGGACAATTCTAATCATCCTCACTGGGCACCACAGGGGCAAGAGGGTGGTTTTCCTGAAGCAGCTGAACAATGGCTTGCTACTTGTGACTGGACCTCTGGCCCTTAATGAAGTTCCTCTGTGTAGAACACACCAGAAATGTGTCATCACCTCCTCCACCAAAGTTGACAACAGTGGTATGAAAATCCGGAAACACCTCACTGATGCTTACTTCAAGAAGAAGCTGCACAAGCCCAGGCATCAGGAGGGGGAGATCTTTGACACTAAGAAGGAGAAATATGAGATTACGGAGCAATACAAGATTGATCAGAAAGCTAGGGACTCCCAGATTCTTCCAAAAATCAAAGCTGTTCCTCAGTTCCAGGGCTACCTCCACAGTTTCTTTGCTCTCACAAATGGGCTTTATTTTCACAAGATGAAGTTCTGAGTTCCTTCCTAAAAAACAAATTAAATGACTAATCTGTCAATAAATAAATAAATAAAAGACATAAGGTAGCCAAATGGATAAGAAAACATGATTCTTTTTTTAAAAAAAACATGACCCATTTTTATGCTATCTTCAAGAGACCTGCCTCAGAAAAAAAAGATACACACAAACTAAAAGTAAAGGGATGAGGCCCTGGCTGGTGACTCAGTGGATAAGGTGCTGGCCTGCGAACCCAAAGGTTGCTGATTCGATTCCCAGCCAGGGCACATAACCAGATTGCAAGCCAGGTCTCCAACCAGGTCCATGGCTGGAGGCAGGTGAAAGGCAACCATACATAGGTGTCTCTCTCCCTCTCTGCCTCTCTCCCTTTCCATCTCTCTGGAAATAATAAATAAAATCTTAAAAAAAAAAAAAAAGTAAAGGGATGGAAAAAGATATGAAAAACAAGCTTAAGTAGCAATACGTATATTTGACAAAATAGACCTTAAAACAAAGGCTATAATAAGAGAAAAGAAGGACACTGTACATACATAATGATAAAGAGAGAAATCCAACAAGAGAATATAACCCTTTTAAACATTTATGCATCTAAAATAGGTACATCTAAACACACAAAGCAAACCTTGATGAACATAAAGGGAGAGAGCAACAGTAATGTAGTCAGAGTAGGGGACTTTTAACACCCCATTGACTTCAATAGATAGATCTTTCAGACAGAAAATCAACAAGAAAACAACAGCTTAAATGACACACTAGATCAGGTGGATTTAATTGAAATCTTCAGAGCATTTCACCCCAAAGCAGCTGAATATATATATGTACTTTTCAAGTACACATGGAACATTTTCTAGGATAGACCACACATTAGGACACAAAACAAGTCTCAATAAATTTAAGAAGACTGAAATCACATCATGCATCTTCTCTGGCCATGTACTATGAAACTAGAAATGAATCACAAGAAAAAAAACTGACACAAAAACATGGACGCTAACATGCTACTAAATAATGACTGGGTTAACAATGATCTCAGGGGTGTGCACAGGTAACCAGGTTCTAGGTGATTGCAAAGAATTGGACAATCACACAAACTGAGTAAGCAAAGCAAGTAAGCTTTCTTAAGGACAGTACACTCCACAGAATATTGGAGCAGTCTGATCCCCTGAATGGAGAAAGGCTCCCTGTTGTCCAAGGACTTTATAATTCTATAAGTCTTTTAACTTCTCTATTCTTAATTCATTTTCTACTGTTGCTTGTGTTAGAAGTTATATAATTTTTCTGCTGCAGCACATGAAATTACCCATAGTTCTCCTTGATTCCCTATTCGGGGGTCGAAACCACAATGCTAATTTATAATTATAATAATGCTAAGGTGTACAACAGGTTGTTCAGGATCAGTGGTGGTTTTAAGTATTATGATGCTATTAAAAGACTATGTTCAGAATTCAGGGTATTGGTTAGTGTCAATGTCAGCTACTTATTTTGATGTCAGCCTCCCAGGACTTCCTCCTTTTAATTTTATCTACTATCTCCAAGTCTCCTGCCTCAGTCCAGCTACTTGTGGGGAGTGAGGTAACTACTTCAGGAACTCAGGCTATCTGGCCTAAGATGTCTAGATTAGTCTTCTTCAGCATATTTTGCATTAGCAGCAGATGTCTTTGGAAAGTCCTCATTTCTAACTCTGCCTGTCTCAATAAGATCAAGGGGAAAAAATCAAAAGATACTTGAAACAAATAAAAATGAGAGCACAACAACCCCAAATCTATGTAAAACAGTGAAAGCAGTCCTAAGAGGAAAATTCATAGCATTAAAGGCCTATCTCAAGAAACAAGAATAATTTCAAATAAACCTCATTTTACACCTTAAAATAACTTTAAAAAGAAAAACAAACAAAGCCCAAAGTGAGTAGAAGGGGGGAAATAATAAAGAGTAGAGCAGGAAAAAAATACAACAACAACAAAAAAAATCCATGAAACCAAGAGCTGGTTCTTTGAAAAGAGAAACAAGATGGACAGACCTTTAACCAGACTCATCAAGAAAAAATGAGAAGTCTGACCAAGATGGAGGTGAAAGTAGATATGCTGCATCTCCTTCCAATACTAAAAAAAAGGATACGTCTACCTCAAAATTAGAGACAATCAGAAATTCCAGAAAATTGAGCTGTGCAGCAATTCAACAAACAAAAGATATAAAGAAGAAATACTCATCCAGACAGGTAGGAGGGGTGAAGCCAATGTGGAAAGGACACGGTGTGGAGGTGGTGGTGGCAACAGTGGCTATGGCAGGCTGGCAGAAAGAATAGTCACACATTATAAGTCAGGAGGGACACCTGAAGAGAGATCCCAGCCCCCGACCAGAATGCACAGCTCACAGGTCTTGCCAAGGAAAATTAAACCGCATTGCTTCTGACTGTGAAAACAAGTAGGGGTTGGAGTGGCAGAAGAAAATGCCAGTCTCTCAGCAGAGTCCGCTGGTTTAGAGGGTCCCCACAGTCCTAGAATGTCCTCAAACCCACCCAATCTGGGAACCATCACCAGGCAATACCTAGAGGAGTGCCAGTTCCATACAAAAAGTGGGAGAAGTACCTGGAAAAGAGGCAAGTGCTGAGAAAGTAGCATTGTTCCCTCTCAGACCCCTCCCCCACATACAGCACCACAACATGGTGAAATGGGTTGCCCCTCACTGATGAACACCTAAGGCTCTGCCCCTTACAACATAACAGGTGCAGTAGCTCTACCTAAGACACAGAGGCAAACATGGGGGCCTGTTAAGTTGAGGAGACAGATAAATATGGCCCAAAAGAGGGAGCAGGTTAAGGTTTCAGTGAGAAAACTAAGCAATGAGCAGATAGCCAACCTAACAGATGCAGAGCTCAAAACACTGATGATGCTCACAGACTTGACAAATATGCTTGAATACAGAAAATGCAGAAAGAAAGAAGTGAAGGCTATTCTAAGTGAAATGAAGAAAAAATCACACAAAACCAATGGTGAAGGGAAGGAGCCCAGGATTCAAATCAATGATTAGGAACATAAGGAAGAAATAAACACTCAACCAGTACAGAATGAGGAAATAAGAATTGAAAACCAAAATGAAGAGAGGCTTAAGAACCTTTAGGATAACTTTAAACATGCCAGCATAAGAATAATAGGGGTGCCAGAAGGAGAAGAGGAAGAGCAAGAAATTGAGAACTTGTATGAAAAAATAATGAACGAAACTTCTCTAATTTGGTGAAAGAAATAGACATACAAGCCCAGGAAGCACAGAAGGTCTCAAACAAGCTATACCCAAGGAGGAGCACACCAAGACACATCATAATTAAGATGCCAAAGGCTAAAGATAAAGAAAGAATCTTAAAAGCAGCAAGAGGAAAACAGAGTTACCTACTAAGGAGCTCCTATATGACTATCACCTGATTTCTTAAAAGAAAGTTTTCAGGCAAGAGGGCCTGGCAAGAAGTATTCAAAGCAGCTAAAAGCAAGAACCTACAACCACAATTATTCTATTCAGCAAAGATATCATTTAGAGTGGAAGAGTAGATAAAGTGCTTCCCAGACAAGGTAAAGCTAAAGGAATTCATCATCAACAAGCCATTATTACATGAAATGTCACATCATCAACAAGCCATTATTACATGAAATGTCAAAGGGACTTATTTAAGAATAAGAAGATCAAAACTATGAACATTAAAATGACAACAAAAGCACAACTATCAATAACAGAATCTAAAAAATAAAAACAAACTAAGCAAACAACTAGAATAGGAACAGAATCATAGGCATGGGATCATTTAGAGGATTATCAACTGGGATGGGGAAGGGGAAGAAATGGGGAAATGTGCAGGGATTAAGAAGCATAATTGGTAGCTACAAAATAGACAGGAGGATGTTAAGAATAATATAGAAAAAGGTAAAACCAGAAAACTTATATGCAGAACCCATGGACATGAACTAAAGGGGGTAGGATTGCTGGAGGGAAGCTGGGTACTGGGCAGAGGGGAAAAAGGGAAATGAAATTGGGACAACTGTAACAGCATAATCAATAATGTATACTTTAAAAAGAGAGAGAGAGAGGACCCAAATAAACAAAATTAGAAACGAAAGAGAAGTAGCAACTGACTTTATAGAAATACAAAAAAAGAACTATAAAAATGGAAAATGTTACAACAACTATATGCCAACAAATTGGACAATATGGATGAAAGGGATATATTCCTAAAAATGTACAATCTTCCAAAAGTGAATCAGTAAGAATCAGAGAATCTCAATAGATTACAACTAGTGAAATTGAAGCAGTAATTAAAAAAAAAAAAAAAAAAAAACGTTCAACAAATAAAAGCCCTAGACCAGATGGCTTCACAGGTGAATTTTACCAAACATTTAAAGATGAACTAACTATTCCAGAATATTCAAGAGGAGAAAAGACCCCCAAGCACATTTTATGAGACCAGCATGATCCTAATTCCTAAGCCAGATAAAGATGCTACAGAAAAATAAAATTGTAAGCCATTATCCCTGATAAACAGAGATGCAAATATCCTCAATAAAATATTAGCAAACTGGATCCAGCAATATATTAAACAGATCATACACCATGATCAAATGGGATTTACTCCTGGATGCACAAATCAGTAACTCTGATTCACCACATAAACAAAATGAAAGATAAAAATCAATAGATGGAGAAAAAGTAAGCCAGTCAGTAAAGGACAAATATCATATGATCTCACCCATTACAGGACAATAATGAACAAAACTAACAACAAGCAAAACAAAACCAAATATATGAATACAGTGAATAGGCCTTCAGTGATCAGGGGGAAAGGGGTTGGGGGGAGGGGGAGGCAGAGGCAAGGAAGGGGAGCAGCTTAGACAAGAACCTAGTATAAAGGAACCATGGACATGGACAACAGGTGGGATTGACTTTGGGGGGAATGGGTGGGTGGGGAGGGGGACAGAGGGGAGCAAAAAGGGGATGGATGTAATACACCAACAATAAAATTTTTTTTTAATTAAAAAAAATTTTTTAAAAGATGCAGAAAAAGCATTTGATAAAATCTAGCATCAATTTATGATAAAAACTCACAGCAAGGTGGGAATAGAGGGAACATACTTCAACATAATAAAGGTCATATATAACAAACCCTCAGCCAACTTCATACTCAATGAGTAAAAATTGTGTTTCCATTAAGATAAGGAACAAGACAAGGATGTCTACTTTCACCGCTCTTATTCAACATAGTACTGGAAGTTCTAGCCACAGCAATCAGATAAGAAGAAGAAATAAAAGTTGTTCATATTGTAAAGAAAGAAATAAACTGTCATTATTTGCAGATAACATATTAAAAAGATAATAATAACCATGTCTGGTGGTACAGTAAATAAGACTCCAGCCTGCAAACCCTAGGTTCCCTGGTTTGATTCACAACAAGGGCACATAACCAGGTTGCAGGCCAAGTCTCCAGCCAGGTAGGTAGCTGGAGGCAGGTGAAAGGCAACCATACATCGGTGTCTCTCTTCCTCTCTGCCTCTCTGCCTCTCTCCCTTCCCCTCTCTCTAAAATTAATAAATAAAATCTTTTTAAAAAATAAAATAAAAATAAAAAGATAATAATAGAATATTATTAATGTAAACATTTGGCATAAATTCAACAACTCACATAAAATAGATAAATTCCTCAAAAGACACAAATTTCCAAAGCATACTCAAAAAGAAAGAACCTGAATATTACCTGAATATTTCAAAAAAGAAAGAACCAAAGCATATTCAAAAAGAAATTGAGTTTATAGTGTAAAATACTTCCACAAGTATAACTCCAGGACTAAATGGCTTCAATGGTGAATTCTAGCAAACATTTAAAGAAAAATAATATCAACTCTATACAAGTTCTTTCAGAAAATTGAGGAAAGAACACTTCACAATTTATTGTATGAAGCCAACATTACACAGATTCTAAACTAAAGACATTACAAGTAAAGAAAACCCAGACCAATATTTCTCATGGACATAGATATAAAAATTCTAAATAAAAGTTTAGCAAATTGAACAAAACAATGTAACAGAATATAATTAACACTCATGACCAAGAGCAGTTTATCCCAGAAATGCAAGGTTCATTGAAAGTTTAAAAATCAGTCTATTAATTAACCATATTAGCAAATTTAAAAATAAAAAGTATATGGTCATCTTAGTGAACAAAGGAAAAGCATTTGAAAAATTTTAATATCTATTCCTAATATTTTTTAAAAAGACTCTCAGCAAACAAAGGATAGAAAGGTACTTCTTTCATTTTATAAAGATACTTATTTTTAAAAAAACTTTTACAGATAGCATCAGATTTAACAGTAAACTACTAAGTGTTTTCTCATCAAATCAGGATCATGATAAGGATTTCTGTTCTCCATTCAACCTTGTATGAGAAGTTCCAGTCAGCATAATAAGGTGTTTTTAAAAAGTAAGGCACCCAGATTTAACAGAAAAGAAATAAAATTGCTCTTGTTTGTAGACAGGCTGACCATCTGGATAGAAAATCCAGTAGGATTTGAAAGCTTCTGGAACAAGTGAGCAAGATCAGCAAGATTGCAAAATCCATACACAAAGATCAACTGTGTTTCTAAACACTGACAACAAATAATTGGAGATTAAAATGTATAAGACGATCTCATTAAAATAGCATCAGGCCCTGGCTGGTGGCTCAGTGGATAGGCCCTGGCCTGTGAACCCAAAGGTCACTGATTTGATTCGCCAGTCAGGGCACATACCCAGGTTACAAGCCAGGTCTCCAGCCAGGTCTGCAGCTGGAGGCAGGTGAAAGGCAACCATACATACATTGATGTCTCTCTCCCTCTCTGCCTATCTCTGGAAATAATATTTTTTTTAATCTTATAAAAATAAAATAGCATAAAAAATACAAAACCCATAGGGGTAAGGCTGACAAAAATGGAAGACCTCCTGCTCAGCCCTCAGAGAACAGAGCACAACGCTCAGCCCCTGAAGTGGAAACTGCGCAGTGACTTCCTTCCGGAGGGGACAGGACATAAAGGAGGAAAAAAGGTATAACTTTGCAGAGGAGGAACCTGAAAATACAGTGGTGTTTTATTGCCAGAATGAAGCCTTCATAGGATGAGATGGATGCCATGAGAGGGGAATGACACTTGACCTCTCTGGTCATCCTCCCAAACCAGTAACTGCCTGTAATCATGAGAAAGGCGTCCTGTCAGTCCCAACATAGCGACAGCCTCCTCAAGGCCTAACAGGTGCTCCTCCAGCACTAGGGATGTCTGAGAAACTGTCTGTCCAGGAGGGGCCTGAGGAGACAGATGTGGTATCGCGGTGGGGTTCCAGGTCAGAAAAAGAACAACAGGTAAAAATTAAGGAAAGATGAATAAAGTATGGCCTCTAGTTGTTAATAATGTATCGGTATTTGTTCATTCACTGTGACAAATGTACCACACTTATAGAAGACATAAAGGATGGATGTGGAGTGTGGGAAATCTCTGTTACCACCTTCACAGGACATCAACATGAAACCAGAACCTGGGGCTGCCTGGGGATGTGAAAAGCCAAATCCTGCTGTGCCTGGTTGGCTCATGGATGATACTGCTGGTAAATTATTAGAAAATAGGCCTCCGTAACAACAAAAGTTGGTCTTTACCTAAGGAGGGGTGGTGGCAGGGAGGGCGGTGAGATTTTGGCCCAGTAATCCACATTTTTAGTGACCCTTGTTTAAACCTGCACATTTTGTATTAATGCGTAACTCTCCAAGCTCCGTGTCATCCACCAGCCTCCTCACACACAGTGTTAACAGAGCCGGTGTCCCTGTGTGGCTGCTGGGTGCTTGCTTAGAAATGGGATTTTCAGACAGGTGGGGATTCTGCTCTCTGTTCTGGCTCTGTCGCTCTCGCCCAGCCTGTGCGTTGCTGCCACCTAGTGGGAGGCCCATGCAACCGGCCAAAGCCGTTCTTCACAAGCCGTGAACAAATATTTGATCAACTGAGGCCCATCCAGGAGGAAAAGGACATGGTGACAGCGCACAAAACCCCACACTAAACTGGAATCAAGCATTTAATGGTAATCAGGCAAAGGATAAAGCCTGGAATGGGCGGGTGCTGAGCAGCAGAGTGAAATGTGGAGAAGGTGAAGATGAGGAAGGAGAGGAGGAGCATGCATTATAACATTTCAATAAGCAACCTCATATCAGAATTGCAAATGAGTCACTAAGAGCAGACAGAAATTTTCTTGGGCAACGAACAGCAGGATCATAAAAACAGTACATCTGGTTAACTTGGTCCTGGAACAGTTTACAAGGAGTTCACGATAAGGATCAGATCTGTACCCTTCGAAATGAACTGGGCCCAAGATGACTAGACAACAGGTCTCTGGGTGATAGCTGGCAGTGGCGAATGTCTACATTTATTTCTTTGTTCTATCATCATGTTTTTTTTAATATTTTATTTATTTCCAGAAAGGGAGAAGGGAGGGAGAAAGGAAAAGAAACATTGATTGGTTGCCTCTCACACCCCGACAATAGGGGACCTGGACTGCAACCCAGGGAAGCGCCCTAACTGGGAATTGAACTGGCGGCCTTTAGGTTCACAAGCCAGCACTCAATCCACTGAGCCACACCAGCCAAGGCTACTGTCACGTTTTTTAAGACTTGTGAATTCTTTGTGGAATCTTTCCCTTCCCCTCCACTTGCTCCATCCTCCCGCTTGTGTCTTGCAGTTTACAGTTCTGGCACAACTCTAATCACAAGGATTTGTTTGTAAGTCTGCCTTCCACTCTAAACCGAGACCTCATGTGATCATTTTCTATTGCATCTGGGTTTGGTGTGGGATCCACCTCTCTACAAACTGTCAGGTAGAGGGAGATGTTTAAGTACAACCCCTACCACTACTGCTCTTTTCTCTCTGTCAAGTAAATGCCCCAGGGAGGGAATTTATGATGAAGGCTAAAAACAATTGTGCTGAAAGCTGAGGTCATGACCAAAATGAGATCTCGTGAGATGCAGCTAGAATCAATGGAGTCCAGCGCAAGTAGCTTCAACACTTTGGGTTGATTTCCCATTTTTCTTAAAGATAAAAGTGGTAAGATTGGCCTCTAGTGGAGAGACACTTGAGCTCTGGAAATAATCTTGTAATTAACCTGAAGATAGTGAAATCCCTCTTCTGTATCTGACACCCAATTTCCCATTGGAGAACAACCTCTTTCCCTCATGTGGCAGAGACAATGCCTTGTGCCAAACACACTGTTCGTTGTCATCCTGGGGACATAGGAAACCCATACTGCCCAAGTCAGTGGCATGTAGGGGAGTCATGCAATGAGTTCTGGCCAATGGAATGCAAGTAAAATCACTGTGCCTCTTCTAGGCCTCACCCACCCCTCCCTCTCTCTTGCTCTAGCTCACCTGCCACAGGAAGGCACATGTTAACAATGGTGGCTCCAAAAGATGGAAGGAGCCAGGGTCACTATGTTGCCCCATAGAAGAAAGACAATCTGGAGAGACTCCAGCCTCTCATGGCCATGCTGGAATTTTCTGAAAGAAACTGTTGTTGAGTGAGCCACTTTGATTTAAATAGCCTGTGTTCCAAAAGCTTACAGTCTACTCTGGGAGATGAAACATGCCCCTTGAAAATAAGACGGCAGGGATAGCAAACACTGCTGCAGTGCTTGTGGTGAGCTCTACACAGGTGGAAACCACTGATCATCTCCACCGCTTGGGAGAGGAAGCTGGGACATACAGAGCTCCTGTCACTTGCTCAAGAGCACACAGCTAGCAGGTGACAGGTCTGGGGTCTGAACCCAGATCAGTGGGGTTCCAGAGACTATGTTCTTAAATACTATACTGTCTGCTTGAAACACAGCTCAACTGACATTTATTCAGCACCTACTTGTGCAAGAAACTATGCTAAATGCTATGAGGAAGTAAATAAAACATGTCTCTACTTTTAAAGAGCCCATACTTTCACAAGGTAAAACTGGGAAGCATCCACTGAGTATGGAGTATTAAGTACTGACTTTGAGTCACTAAGTGCACCAGGTGGTGGTCCCACCACTGTTTCACACACTAACCTGTTTACGCCTCATAACAGCCCCAAGAGGGAGGCGTCTTTATTATCCCTAACCCGCAAAGGAGGAAATAGGCACAGACTTTCAGTGACTTGCCCACACACCCAGGCAGGAGATAGCTAACCTGGGGTTCACACCCTCACCACCCACTGCAGGACCCACACTTTGACCCGTGGGCCTCTGTCACCTCTCCTGTCCCAGCAGGAGCCCAGGATGAGACTCATGGATCTCATATGCTTCCATTTCCACAAATGTAAGGCTGGGTTCATTGTTTAACTTTTCTTAGCTTCAGTTTCCTCATCTATAAATTGACTTAACAGTTTCCCCTTTGTTCACTAGATTATATTTATTAGTATTATTGTTATTAGTAGTAGTAGTAGCAGAAAGAGGAGGGGGAAGAGGAGTATACCATTAGACACTGAGGCAAACAAAAGAATGAGGAAGGATGGTATTTCATGCCAACATGCTGAGGTAGAAACACACAAAGATGTGTAATTCTGCTTGGAAGAAGGTCTACCAAGGGTAGGAAATAACCAAGTGTTACAGTTTGCTGTAAATATACCTGGTGGAGACGTTTCTTGGCTGTCTGTTAGGAACCTCTCTACCCTCGAGGGCCCTCCTGGCTTCCTCTGCCACCTCCCTTGTCCACCTTTTAACTTTGGGTCACCAGCTTCTTCCTATTCTACTCCCTGCACTTGAGCTAGCAAGTCCCGTGATCACAATTTCATATTAGTTGCTATGAATCTTTACCTCCTTCAGAGAGGCACACCTATATAATAGGAAAAATATAAAAATAAAACAAAAAGCCTCATTCCCTCTTGCTGACGTGGGTCACCCACCACTCAAGGCATAATTCCAAAGCATCATGTTGCCAAAAGACCCCCTTCACACCAAGCTTGAGTTGGGATAGGAGGAGGAAGGTGAGGCAGAGAGGTGTCTTTGGAAAACAAGACTAGCCTGGCTGATGCGGATTTCATTTAGACAACATAAAGAATTTAGTGGAGGCCCTGGCTGGTGGGACAGCGGATAAGGTGCTGGCCTGTGAACCCAAAGGTCGCTGGTTCAATTCCCCAGCTGGGGCAACATAACCAGGTTGCAAGCCAGGTCTCCAGCCAGGTCCATAGCTGGAGGCAAGTGAAAGGCAACCATACATTGATGTCTCTCTCCCTCTTTGCCTCTCTCCCTTCCCCTCTCTCTAAAAATAATTTTTAAAAAATTTTAGTTGAAAGAAAACCCAAGAAATACAAAGTTCAAATTAGCCTATGACGTCCAGGGAGGGGAAATCATTTTTACAACCAAGTGTTTCTCACCAAGCCACCAACCTCAGCAGCAGGAGCAGCACATGGTGTGGACCACTGGCCAGGTGGCACTCTGCTGAAAGGGGGACATCCCTGACTCTGGAGTTGGGGCTCTCAGTCAGGATGGAGCAGTATAGGAACTGCCGCCTGGCAGGGCTGCTATTTACGGGGCGGGAGGTGGGGGTCCAAATAGGGGCAGGAAGTTGTTCAATGGGTACAATTAGGGGACATGGGCTCAAGGAAATAGAAGGAAGTAACTAGTAAACTGGTGAGGTGGCCCTGGTAAAATTTTAAGGGAAAGCTAATAGCAGAGGACAACCAAGCCCTAATACCCATAGGCCTCTGTCACCTACACCAAGGTGTAAGATGTCACTAAGTGGGTGAAGTGGGAGGGCTGCATGGAAAGCTGGCCAGAATGGAAGATAAAGGTGGGAGCCCACCTCCCTACACCTAGGCAGAACACCCACAGTCCATCTCAGTCAACCTGACAGCTAGCCCTTTACTCCTTATTCTTCCAGAAACAAAGCAGCCTTTGATTCATCCTCTGCTTTCTCACCTAATATTTAACTACATAGGAAAGAGAAAAGACATTTCTCCAGCAGAGGATGTGCAGCCCAAGGATAAGCTGACCTCCTGGAATGGGCTGGTTGTTAACTCAGGCCTCTGGAACTGGTGTGATGGATGGCAATGGTGAACCCGTAGCGTGACAGGGAAAACCAGAAGTCACTATCTGGAAGGGATGCTTGTTCACTCTTCTCCAAAAAAGGACTGACCCTAAAAAGCTGTGAGCAGCAAGTCAGTAAGTTCCCCCTTCCAGCCCCTTCCTCTATAGGGTCCACATTCAGGTCCCATCAAGGTTTCCCGATGTCCCCAGAGTCACCAGACTAAGCTGAAGACAGCTGGTCCTGGCCGGACCATCATGGCTGGAGTGCTACCCACTTTCTGAGCTGCGCCCACTCCCATCACTGGCACCAGCTTGCCTGAGGGCTCTGTGTTGCAGGATGGAGTTTATTAGGATGAGCACTGTTTGTGTAACTACAGCACCACTCAGCTTGGAATTATTCACCATGTAAATAATCTAAGTGTAATACATCCTTTGAACCACCCATATTTATATGCCCCTCATGTTATGTCCAGCTTGGCAAAGACTCCTGCTGGCGCCTGCCTGTCCCCTTCCTGATAGCACCAGCCCCATCAGATTGTTTGTTGATAGTTGACAGTTGACATCACCTCTGGTATCTCCTAGTACCACCATCTCAGCAGTCAACTTTGTAGATATTAGGCTTCACCTATTTCTACTTTAGAAACACAGCACATCGTTTCCACAGTTCCTGTGGTTCCTCCCCATCCCCCCTCCACACCCCATCTGATTTGGACCTAAGCCAGGAGGTGGGCTGAGCAATAATGCCATCTCTACTTTGCATGGAGTAAAACCCATGGAAGTTCAAGAGCTTCCCAAGACACACACACCTACCTGTTCAGCAGAACAGAACATATCTGCATCTCAGCCAATGGGCAAGGACTAAACTATGTTTTCCTACAGAATGTGCTGCAGACACTAGCCAAAGGATAGGACTCAAAGCAACAGGAGACAGAAATCCTTTCCAAAGGATGCACATTACACCTACCTTTCCCAGATTCTCTTACATGTCTTTGGAGTAAATCATACCAGTTATATCCTGGTCAACCTATAGCCCCCACTCTGGTGATCCTTCTGCAATTCCCTGCTCTAACAGACCAAGCCCACAGCCAGTGGCCAGCCTCTCTGCTGGGTCATCCTCCAGAGGGCAGGATTCAACGGCTGGTGTCCACTAGGGGGTGGGCAAAAGCTGGGATGAGAACTGAGGTGTCCCCCTGGTTACGTGGGGGCCTATCTTGGTGTGGGGTGAAACCAGAGGGGAACAAGAAAGGTAGGCTGTGGGACTAGGAAGGGAGCCTTTTTACCCCCACTTCCCACACAAATGTGATGTTTCTTGACCAGGAACCTCTCCAGGCACATATGAAGGCTGTGTAAGAGCTGCCCCTAAACACCTGACACTAGTTATCAGGGGTCCCCACACTTGTCCTTGGGGCTGAGGACCAGGAATCTCTGTATTTCTTCTGAAGGACGTCTTTACCTCCGGAGGTCACTGGGAATGTTCCACAAGCTCAGCCACATCTCCCTATTTTGTATTTGTTGCTGGAATGTTCAGAGCTCCCTCTCAGCTTCCCCACCTCACAGCAGGCGTGGGCACTAACCCAAGGCAGGCCTTATCTTATTTTTTCCATTCTCATTTTCCCTTAGCCCAAATACTATTTATAAAAGCTTGGTATAGTGTGTGTATTTTTGTAAATCACCTGATATCCTGTTTGGACAGGGAGGGACAGAAAAAAAAGAGAAAGGAAGAGAGACGTCATCAACCCCAGGGCAGGCCCAAGTCCCCAGCACTCACGCACTTTGTTCCGTGTTTTCTCAGAATGCCTGGGCAGCTGCAGGGACTGCAGGGCGGAGCACCAGCAGCTCCCACCCTGACCAGTACTCAGCACTTGCTCAGGGACAGAAGATCAAGGCCTTTATGTCTGCGTCTCCTGCAAGCTCCTGGTCTGGGCCCTGGCTGCAAACAAACATGTCCCCAGGTAGATAGCTTGAGGATGTCCCAGCTGTGAGGACACAGAAGCCCAGAGATGGCCCACAGTAACCTACATGGCCCCAGACGCTTCCTGGGTCAGCATTAGAGTCATAGCTGGACTCTGGGGCCCTTTTGGTCCCTCTAGGATACCGTCTATGGGTTTCTGACACGAGCTCCACCCTGCAGAGCTCTGCTGGGGATGAGACCTCAGTGGCCTGAAGTTTACAACCTGGACACGCATTGAAAACCCTTGAGTTGGGACAGTCACCCACGAATGCTTCAAGAAGGGTGGTTTTGTGGGAAGGCCCGCCAGCAGCTGCCTCTTGAACATCTCAACAGTCACAGCCATGAAACAACCACATTTTGCTTTATTAGGCGTTCCGTGGTAATATAACACAGCGTTCTTAAGAAATAATAAACACGAGACTTGGGGTTTTTTTAACCATCATTATTTAGCCATTAAGACAATGGTTACAAAACAAAAGTACTCTTCTGGCTACACACACGATGATGAATCAGCAATGAGAGCTCCTCCACTCGTGGGTCACAATCACAATTCCAAGGGTTAAAAACCATCTATTATTAAATCCTACACTGTTTTAGAGCATCAAGTCACTGCAGTTCTTCAGTTCCGAGCACTGTCAATTTAGTTTAGCATTTACATATGACATTCATTTAACAGACACACAAAGCAAGCCAACAGGGAAACATGCTTACACAGCCTGTGGAAATCTTCAGGTTTTAGGTTGTTCTAAGAAAACAATCCAAGTAACTGAAATGACCATGACCTTGTACAGGAAAAGCAGGAAGACTCAAGTGAATACAAAAGAGCTGCAAGTGTTTCTCAGAATTGAAACAAAAAAAAATTTTTTCCAGCTAGTTCAAATTTCTCCTAAGTGCAGGTAAAAAAAAAAAAAAAGCAAATATATTAAGTTAACCAATTATTCTTTACAAGTGCAATTTCTTTCTCAAATAACAAATAAACATCAACAACGACAAAAAATAAACCTAAACCATAACCCCAAAGGCAAATTGTGTGGAGACACAATTGTGTGGAATGATGGAATGGCCTACTTTCTTGAGTTTGTACATTATGAGAGCAGATTTGGTTTTATTTTTAAAAAGCCTGCAGACAGAACACTGCTCAGGAGAACCTGTAAACATGCC
This sequence comes from Noctilio leporinus, assembly GCA_004026585.1. Lineage (NCBI taxonomy): Eukaryota > Metazoa > Chordata > Mammalia > Chiroptera > Noctilionidae > Noctilio > Noctilio leporinus. The sequence continues at coordinate 27,344 of PVIW01009590.1, read as the reverse complement.
TGGGAGGAAATGCAACACAAATCAGCAAAAACAGGGACAGTCACAAAGGCAGCTTAGTGGGGAGGGTCACTGATATTGGAGGGGGCAGATGTTGACATAGATCACCTTCAGTCTCTAAGGGGCAAATGTCTGATTTGTAAGGTTCTTTCCTTACAACAGCTCTGATGTGACGTATCATTCATTAAACAGATGTTTCCTCTTGCAAAGTAAAATTGACTTCAAGTCTAACTTCCTAAGAATTTTCTGAGTTTAAAAGGCCTCCCTATATTGCATGATGTCTTTTGAAATAAGTTCTTGGGGCCAGACTCTCACCAGCTTAACAATTCTGAGCTGGTGGTTAGCTTAAGGGGCTGGTGGGCTCATTTGGGTTTGGGGGCTCAATTTCCAGATTTGATCATGTTTGACCAGTTAGTACTGCTTGAAGGAAAAACTCTCAGACTGCTGCCACATCTCGGCCCTGTTTCAGGGTCTTTCTGGGCCTACAAGCCTACATGGAACAGTACAGCTGGACACCTCAGCCTGCTCTGCATCTGGGCAGGAGCTCAAACTCACACGTGTCCTCCTGATGATGGATGGGTAGCGCTTGTCCACAGGGACAAGGACAGCACATAACTACACTGTGGCAACAAAGCTCACGTCCTCCCAGGCAGGTTCTATGACCGCAGAGGGTGGGGCAGACCTGGTCATTTAAAAGGCAGTGGGGGAAGGAGAGAAAACAGTGTCTAAGAGACAAGGGCTGGAGGAGCACAATGAATTAAAAAGCATGTGTACGTGAGAGAGGAGGTAAAACGAGGAAAGGAGCATCCTCCAAAGATTTAATCTGCAGCAAAATCTAGGCCAAAAATAACACCTGCCCTTTATCACCACTTGCCCCAGAAAATGGTAGCTGGTGGCTGGACACTCTGGAACGTCTCAGGACAGATGCGGTGAGTTGCTGATCACCCTGCATCAGCTTAGTGGTTGTATAATTGCATCATTAGGATGTCCAGTTCAAACCCCTTGTGTTAATATTGAATTAGGCTTTCCAATTTAGTATTTTTTAAAAAGCTTCCCACCTACCCCACCCACCCCTCCCCAAACCCACAAAAAAAACTTTATTTTGTAATTAAAAAAAAAAAAAAAAAAAAAGGCAGCTCCGGGCATTTCACTTTTTCTTCCCTCGCAATGAAGAGGAAGATGCCAAGTACAACAGAGGTGGAGGTGGAACACACCCTCATGGTGATTTGCTCTGTTTCGCATGTCTGAGTGTTGGATGCAGTCCCACGGATGGGGCTGGTAGACAGACGTGGTGTGGGGATTTGTAGATGTACAGGGAAGTAGATGAGTAAAACAGTGACTCCAGGGGAGGGATGGAGTGTGGGGCCCAAGAAGGAGCCCCAAGAACTGGCTACCCCACAGTAACTATCACAGGCTCTTAAAAAAAGAAGAAGAAGAAGAAGAAGGAAGGAAAGAAGGAAGTCTCAGAGTGTCCTCAGGTGTCCCATCCCCCATCCCCAAACCCCAGTGGGATGGGCCCTGGAACTCTAGCCCAGGCTGGTGATGTTGGCACGGCCACCAGGGGGCGCCACAATGCGCTGGGTGGTGCGGCGGGGGACGTTGTCATCGATCTGGGCCCCTGGGGAGAGAAAAGGGTGAAGTCAAAAATAGCTCCAGTCCTAGCTGGTAGCTCAGTGGATAAGGCGCTGGTCTGTGAACCCAAAGGTCGCTGGTTCGATTCCCCAGTCAGGACACATAACCAGGTCGCAAACCAGGGTCACAAGCCAGGTCTCCAGCCTGGTCTGTAGCTGGAGGCAGGTGAAAGGCAACCACACGTTGATGCTTCTCTCCCTTTGTTCCTTCCTCCCTCCCTGCCCACCCTTCTCTCTGAAAATAATAGGTAAAATCTTTAAAAAAAAAATTAGTCCCAGGAGTTCCTGCTTTATCGTCAGATCACACAGCTTGAGGGCAAAAGGGCCAGGCCCACTCTCCGTCCCCTCAAAACCTCACTGGTACAGAGAAGGGAAGAACTTAAGGTAGCCAAAGACTGAGACAGTGTTAATACTGTCATCGCAGAAGCCAGTCAGCCCTGTGACCAGGAAATGTGAAACTATGCATTAAATCGCACTGCACCACAGGCTTTTGACTGACTGCTTACAGCCTATCCCTGCTTGGTAAGCCAGTCTGAGGGTAGCTTTTGGAAAGGTACAGCCCTCCGTTTGGCATTATGTTCCCCTGACACTACTATCCACCTGTCTCATCACAAGTAGGAGTCATGATGGCCCCTCATATTTGAATGGCCTGCTGATGTGAGACAGCACAGATAACATACCGTCCATTTTACTTCATGACAAAGCTACAGCTCGCTATTTTCAAAAAAATTTTAAATGGAGAATTCACATAGGGCATATATGGCAATGTCTCAAAACCAGCATATCTGACAAGAATAAAAACACACTAGATACAGATCCATGTCTGCAGCTCAGAAAGCTAAAAGTGGAAGGGTTCTAGCCATCGACCAAAGGGAGGAGTTTCACGTAAGAAAGCTCTAAAGTATTGACCCTTTCCCTCATCATCCCTGACACCATATATTTTATCCAAGCAAATAGCCAACAGCTCTTAAATAGCTATCCTAAGCACTTTACATGCCTATTAACTCATTTCATCCTCATAACAGCCCCACAAGGCAGCTATTACTATTGTACCCATTCTATAGATGAGAAGACTGAGGCACAGCTGGCAAGCATCTGGACTACAAAGCTAAGCTGTTGAAGCTCCATACACTAAACTACTACAATAGTTGACCCTTGAACAACTCAAGGGCTAGGGGCACCAACCACCCACATGGGTAAATCTGCATATAATTCTGACCCCCAAAAGTTAATCACAGCTGGCCCTTTGTATCTGTGGATTCAACCAGACATGGACTAAAAACATTATTTTTGATTTGTATTTGGGAATCTGTGGTTGGGAATGAGAAAATACTGTTTTTGATCTGCGTCTGGTTGACTCCACAGATGGGAAGGGCCAACTGTATTTATTGAAAAAATCTGCATGTAAGTGGAGCTGCCCAATTTAAACCCATGTTGTTCAAAGGGCCAACTACACTGAAATGCCACCACATCATTCTTTTCAGGATGGCCGTAATACACAGAAAAAAATGCCCTCTTAATATATTGGGTTTTTATATGACATAAACTGATGTCAAGATCCTGAAACCCAACTGGCTGCTGGCTATGAATTACATCTGGTAGTATTAGTACTTCCACTTTGGGAAAAATGGAAATAGCCCTCATTCCCGCTTCTTCTACAAAAGTGATTCCTGACTCACCAGCCCCTGCAGAACCAGGCCCTCCCCACACCATGGTCATACCAGATAAGCTGAATCCAGACTGGTGCAGGTTCCGGACAGGGGGGGCCTGCTGCTTGGCCGGAGACGTCTTGGCAGACGAGGCCGGGGTGACCGTCTTGGGTGTCACAGACACCTCACACACGGGCCCATCATACAGGCCTCGGGGGACCCCTCTCAGTTCCGCCAGCTGCAAAACACAAGCACCACTCAGTTCAGGCCACATTCACAGAGGACACCTCCCTGGCGGCCTCCAATGGGAAAGGAACAAAGGTCATGGGGCTTAGGAACGGATAGTGAGGCAGGACAGATATCAGCATGGGCCAGCCCTATGACACTAAGGTGGATTGCAGGGGCCTGGTTACTCTATAAAAACTAAATAGCCTCCTCCAAAGCACTTCCACTTAAACCTACAGGAATCCCAAATGTATTACAAAAACATTTGGTCTCATGTCCAAGATCTGGCCCCAAACTTGCTCCTCTCCAGTCTCCCTCTTGCTAGAGTTCCCTGACAGCTCCATTCAGGGTGGCCTCACAGCCCCCAGGGCTGCAAACTAGTCACCATGCTCTGAACACATTGTCCCCTCTCCATGCTCAGGACATTCTCTCGACATAATTCTCTCATCTCCCTTCTTTGACTTTTCGAACTTCTACTTAACCTCTAAGACTCAACTCAAAATGCCCTCCCCATGACATTCCCTGAGGACCTGAGTGCAGCAGTTTCCTCTAAACCTTATCACAGCATACGGTGCAACCTCACTTCATGCAGGAAGGTTGTGGATGCCCTGATGCCTCTGCTGGCATTGTGGACTCCAGGAGTAAAAACAGAATGTTTCCTTTCTTCTGAATCCTCCGTACTCATCTCAGTATTCTAACTCAAAGTATTTAGAAGGGTTTATGAAATTGAATGGCATCCACAACAAAACAGTTCATAGGGTCAGAGCTACTCACCCTGCTCCTTGCCTTGATACGCTTGTAAACAAAATCAGGGAAAGGCTTCCGAGGAATGTAGCGTCCAGAACCTTCAGTGACATGAAGGGTGCCATCCTCTAGGACTATCTTCCCCTGGCTGATGACCACCAGGGGAGAACCACGGCACTCCATGCCTTCGAAGATGTTGTACTCAAGAGCCTAGAGGAAGGGAACAGACAGCATTAGGATATGCACTGCCACCCTGGCTAGATTTACCTGGATGGGCAGCACCCACTGGGTATAAATGCTTTGAGTCAGAATACTGAGATGACATCACATAGATGCAAGACAGGCCCACAGCTGGTGTCCCTATCTCAAGTGACCACACCAGCAGGCACTTAATTTCCCTGTCTAGACTACGGAATCATCTTTTCCCACTGGAAAAGCATGAAGATTTATAAATGCTACACAAATATAAAAAAAAAGGATTCTGCATGTTAGCTATAAGAGAACTGAAGCCCTGGCTGGTGGTACAGTGAGTGAATAAGGCGCTGACCTGTGAACCCAAAGGTCACTGGTTCGATTCCCAGCCAGGGCACATAACTAGGCTACAAGCCAGGTCTCCAGCCAGGTCCATAGCTGGAGGCAGGTGAGAGAACTGAGACCTCCAACTTACATGAGTTCCAGCTTTCAGTTCATCTTCTCCAAGGAGGCACTTTGCCCTCTCTGTACCTAAAGCCAAACTCAAGGTTCACAAGCCATTTGCCACTCCCATCCCACAGGGCAGATGCACCTCTCACTTATCCTACACCGAGCACAGCTGATCCTGGGTGGCACAGCACATCTTTACAGGGGTCCCCTCTTACCTCCTTCATCATGGCTGTGGTTCCCCTTCATGGTGGCACATAAACTAATGAGTATCTGAACATCGTTGGCATCTTAGATTTGGTGGTGGAACCCAGAACTGTATGACTATGGAGGATCATGTTAGTCCTGCCTCAAAACTTCAGTGCCTCCAGCTGCCTCCCTCACAAGGCTTTGTGATGATGACAACAAGAAAGCATCCTATGTGTGCAGATCCCGTGAGAGATTCTGTCCACTCACCACCACCCTTTAGGAGCTGGACAAAGCCCAATCTCTGCCTCATTATTGCACAGCAACCTGTCTGTATCCTTTCAAAGTGCTGTACACCCTGCTGGAGCAGTAGAAACCACCTTTGACATGGCAACCATCCACCCTGGGTTCACACCCCAGCTCTGACACTGCCAGCTGCAGGACTATGGACAAGTCTCTTACACTACCCTGAGTCTCACTCAGCTTCTTCATCTATGACAGGATATGGCCCACTTCCAGAAACAACACTAGGGTCACGAGAAATAAAAGTATGCATTTAGAAAGCAGTGCTCAGGTCACAGCTCCTCCACTTTAGAGCCCACCCTGTTATACCATGAGGTTGTCAGGCTTCATCACCCAGCAGGTAGAGAGAGGCATCCTTAACCTACATCCACAAGGGCCCCTAAAATAACTCATCAGGCAGGATGCCTGGGAAATCCAAACAGAGGCTTAGCAAGCGGCTGTCAGTAACGGTCAGCTAAAAGCTCCAAATTAAAGCTTAATTAGCACCTTGGTGGAAATACTGTGCTATATACAGGACAGTCTCCTGTTTGTATTCTCCCAAATGGTGAATGCTGCATGCGCGTGCTTGGTGGGCTCTTTAAAAGAGCTGAGGAGGAAAGAGGCACTTTCTGAAGTCAGCAAGTCTTCAAGGGGGCTCCCTGGAGGTAGGAATAGGGTACAGCCAGTGCCTTGGAAAGGTGCATCATCTGCAGGGCAGACATGTCTTCTCATAGTACTGCCCTTCACTGCCTCTCTTCTTCCAAGCTAGGACTCGAATGCAAGCTCCTTCACTAGGCTGTCTACAGATGCAATAGTAAGCCTAGATCCTCTTTGTATTACCTCAGTAGAGAGGGCTCTGCATGCTCCCCACCTAACCCTGACTCCAAGGCCGCATACAGTCTGGCAGGACAAACCCCTGGACAATTCTGGCTTCTAATTCTGGCTCTACCGCAAAATAGCTATGTAACAGTAGACTTCGCTCTCGAAGCCTCGGCTTACTTGTCGCCCCAACTGGGATAAGAATACCATCGCTTTGTTGAAAAGGCCAAGTGAAAGAGCACATGGAAGGGAGTATGATGTTAAGTGTATGTGAATATAGGGGACTCATGGGGCAGGACCCCAGGACCTTAGCCTGTAAAGAAGCCACCCTGGACCCCAAGGGGTCATGATCTAGGTGACAGGTTGGAGTGGCGGTAAGGCTGTGCTGTGATGTTAAGCTGACCAGTGGGAAAGGAAGGAAAATGTCAGCTCTAAACAAATGCTGAGAGCTAGCAGCCTTCCCAGAAGGCACCCATCATCCCAGCACCCATAGGGGCCAGGAGAAGGTAGCAAGAAACCCCACACCTGAAACCCCAGTGCCCCAGGGGAAGAACGCTGGAGGTGTCCGAGGGCCCAGGGCCGCCCTGAAGCAGTGCCAGAGCCTCTCCACCTGCCCCAGGTGCCCTGGCGCCAGGGAGGCGGCAGCACTGCTAGCTGGGAGAGCAGGGGGCAGGAGGGGACCATCTAGAATCAGGTTCCCTGTTGGACCAGCTTTCAATTCAGAACTTGATCTAGAATATCCCCTTTAGTTATTAAGAATTCATTCCAAGGCCCTGGCTGGTGGCACAGTGGATAAGGTGCTGGCCTGCGAACCCAAAGGTCACTGGTTCGATTCCCCAGCCAGGGCACAGAACCAGGTTGCAAGCCAGGCCTCCAACCAGGTCTGTAGCTGGAGGCAGGTGACGGGCAACCATGTATTGCCCGTCTACCTCTCTCTGGAAATAATAAATAAACTCTTAAAAAAAAAAAAAAATTCATTCCAAGATTCATGAGTTACACTTCTTCTGTCTCATGCCCATTTCTTTTCTGAAGCTCCCCTTCTTGTCCATGTTCTGTCCACAGATCTACAGGTAGAGCTACACACGCACACACATGAATTGTCTAGGAAGAACCAGTGGCACCTACCATCCCCGCCCAATGCCTCTCACGAACTGAACCACAAGATGTTCAGAGACCTTGTCTACGTCCTGCTCCTCAACTGAGGTGCCTACAACATGACATGAAGTCACTGGCCCAGGATCCCATTAACCAGACAGGGCAACCCCAACCCTGCAGTCTAGACCCTAAAACTCCAGACCTAAAACCCTAACAGAATGGCTGCAGGAGTATGTGTTCTATCTGGAGAGGAGTCAAAGTTAATTAGCTCCTTGGGGACAATAAGCACAGTGCTCCCGACACTGACCAAGGAGGAAATGGTTTTAAAGAATGAATGTGCCTGGTGAGTGTGTATGTAGGGCCCCTGCACCAAGTTCTCATAAAAGGTGCTGCATCAAACTCTAAAAAAGGAATACTGCCCCACTTCCAGAAGCTTCTAAGATGCTGGCATGACTGGAGGCTCTGAAGGGCTATATATAGAGACTTCTACCTCTAAGAGAGACTGTGGTACTCCAAAATGATTAGAATACCTTACTGTCGTCTGTTTCGTTAATTCTCTAAAGGAAAGAAAAGTTGTTGTTTTTTTCCTTAGCAAATTGCAAGTTATAACAAATTCTGGGGAAAAGTCTATTGCTATCACAGTAACCCTGGTGTTATCTGTGCCTCTGCGCCTTTCTATGACCTATTTGTTTGGATTGGGCCACGCAGTTAACAGGGCTTACACTGTTGTGGGTCTTGGCGGAGATGGTTTTCACACTGTCGGGGTCCCAGATGACCAGGTCAGCATCAGATCCCACAGCAATGCGTCCCTTCCGGGGGTACAGATTGAAGACTTTGGCTGCATTGGTGCTGGTCACAGCCACAAACTGGTTCTCATCCATCTTCCCAGTGACCTGAAGGATACAAAACATACAAAACATACAACACACACACACACACACACACACACACACACACACCCCAAAGGCACGTCAGGCTGCTGAAGGTTGGCACCCAGCTCAGCAATGAAAGTGAGCACACTTTTGACACATGCAATTTAGATGGGTATTAGGGCAGTAGGCTGAGTGAACAACCAATCTCAAAAGGTCACATATTGTACAATTTCATTCATGCAAACATTCTCAAAGTAACAAAGGCACTGAAAGGGAAGACAAGCCAGAAGTGACAGGGAGAGCCATCTAGAGGGTCAGGAGATGTGACTCTAAGGGGCATCATGAAGAGGGTCTCTGGGTGACGGAGGATGTATCTTGCCTGCAGTGGTAGTCATATGAACCTACATAGGACAAACTCATATACACACACACACACACACACACAGCACCAGCATTGATCTCTAGGTTGTTATATCTTACATAATTATTTCAAATGTAACTGTGAAGGAAAAATGGGTCTTTGCAACTTCTTATGAATCTATAATTATTTCAAAGTGAAAAATGAAAAAAAAATTAAAATTAAATAAAATAAAGCTGCCAGCTGTCAAGCCTCTTCAGGAAACATGGCCAGGCCTGAGTGGCTGGCTGTCCTTTTCAAAGACACAAGTGCAGACCTAAACTTTGGTCTGGCCCACCTACACATCTCAGCCACATGTCTGGGTTTGTGCAGCCATGGGTGCCAATCCCACTTCCTCATGCCCCTCCTGCACTTTCCCATCTCTACTGTCTTTGCTTTGCATCCCTTTACAGACAGAATTTGTGGGCATGACTGATATCTCTGAGTTAGGAAACCTGCTCTAAAGCTAGTAGAAAACCAGGCAAAGGAAATGAGCTGGTATTTAGAGAAAGGGAAAAATAGCAATGGCCCATAGCATAAGAAAAAAATATTCCCTCCAATCAGTCACAGAATGAATGTAATAAAATTCCTCTACCAAATCAGCACCGTTTGGAGGACTTTTATGATAACCCCAATTTGGACCTGGTAGAAGTAACTTGGGGCCGTCACATGCTGCTGGCAGCATGCAAATAGATGCAATCTTTCTGGAAGTAACTTTGATCATATACATGACAAAGGCCTAAAAAACATACACATCCTTGACCCAGCAGTACCATTTCTAGAATTTCTCCCAGGAGCATAGTGAAAGATGTGTCTGAGGATGTGCATCCCAGTAGCAAAAGCAGGAAGAACTAAGAGGTTCCACATGGGGATGAAGACTGGATCCATCCAGTGGGTTGTGTGTGGCCAGCCCAGAGAGGCTGCCCATTTCTCCCGCTGGGAAGCACTTGTTTTATCAAAGTACATATCAAAAAGACGCACTCATGTGTGATTTTAAAACTTCATTTCCCTGTTCACATGTATCACTAATAAGAACACTTTTGCTTGCATAAATGTGCACAGCAGCGTTAGAATGGCACACTACTTGCGCTTCTGTGTGCTCCAAGGCTTCCATAACCCAATTCTTTGGATTCAGTATGAGAAAAATAAAATTCCACTGCAGGTGTGACTTCTCAGTCATGATAGAAAATAGTTCCACTTAAAGGGCACATCCAATTTCTCAACTTACAAACATGCATTTAAAAATCAGTTTCAAGACCACTTATGTAGTTAACAACAAACTACCATCAAAACAGAAACAATTCTTCCTACATGGAAAATATCAAAAACATTAACTGTTTATAGAGAACTGCAAATGAATTACAGTTCAGCATTAAAATGGAATAGTCTGCTATTAAAACAAAACAAGTTTTTCAAGTATATATAAGGATGTGGGGACCTTTTCATGATATATCATCTTAATGAAACAGGCTCCAAAACAATATATATATATAAGGCCATGTTATTTACATACTCACACACATACATCTCATACACACACTTGTGCATTCTTGCACGGGCAAAAATGGAAAGACATTAGGCCAACATATGAATTGTCATTAACTCTGAAAGAGGGCCTAATGAGTGATTTTTAGTCACTTACATTCTTTCTGAAATGAGGCTATGATGTTTGCATAATCTAAAAACTTCATTAAGAAACAGAAAAAGGCCCTGGCTGGTAGCACAGTGGGTAAGGTGCCGGCCTGCGAACCCAAAGGTCGCTGGTTCGATTCCCCAGCCAGGGCACATAATCAGGTTGCAAGCCAGGTTTCCAGCCAGATCTGTGGCTGGAGGCAGGTGAAACGCAACCATACATTGATTCTTCTCTCCCTCTCTGCCTCTTTCCCTTTCCTTCTCTCTGGAAATAATAAATAAAATCTTTAAAAAAAAAAAAAAAACAAAGAAACATCAAAACTGGTGAGTTTAAAAAAAAAAAAAGAAAAGAAACAGAAAACCCATCTGGTTATTGGTTTAAGGCACTGAAAATGGAAAAGCCACCAGATCCTTCGGGGCTGGAGTCCAGCCCCAGCAGTCTTTCCAGAAGCCTGCATTGTGGGGGTAGAAATGCTAAGCTTAGGGAACCCTAAGAAAGTTTTAAGGAAACTGAATCCATTTCCAAGGATAGAAGATTAACCAAAAAAGTCACCACATCACTAAGGAAGATTTTTTCTTGACTGATCAAAAGAGTCATATCATATTTTAACTCTGGATTTTTTCCCCTCCAGTATCCACTGATCACAGATAATAATGAATTTTTAAAAATTAGGAGGAAGTGACCTATTTAAGGAGCAGTCTTAGATTCCCAAACCTAAGAAGTATTATCACACAAGTACCAGCTTCTAGAATTTTCTCAACTGCCATTTCAAGGTGAAGTAACCTGAGACCCACGGTGAGGAGTCAGGGGAAGGCAAAGACCCGCCCAACAGTGGGGCCACAGCTCCTCACCACGGCCTTATCCCAGACGACAGACATGCGCTCCTCTGTGCCATTGGTGCCCTCTGGGATCAAGGTGAAGTTGTCCTTTCCCACGGCCTTCTGGGCAGTGTTGAAAGTACAGTGGGCACTGCCAGTCACCTGGAGGTCTCCACTACAAGGAAAAGCCCAGAGGGAACATTAAACTGTCAGATCTGAGCCCATTTCTTCAATGCACCAGGCTCCCGATCATTTTTAAAATAACCCATCCTCCCCTCAGGAGACAGGAAATTTGGGAAGATAGGCCAGGATCCTGAGGCATCATCTGAATGCTATACATCTCAATCTGCTCTGCAAGGCATCTATGGGTGTCACTGCACCCCGGCGGGGTCTTTCTGACCACTCACTCACTTCCTTTGGTTGACTTTCTGGACCCCCCACACCTCCATTTAATGGCATCAAAGTGATAAGCCCCTGTTCCCATTCAGCAATCAGAGTTTGCAGAATGAGTGTCTGTTCGTCTGTCTGCAAGCCTGCTTTAGTCCATGGGGTAGGTCATATTGGATCTGAGCAGAGACTGAGAACCGGAAGCATGAACAAGCCACCAAGACTCACCAGGACAGCAAAGAGTTCAGGAAGTCCGGAGTGGTGGGGTCAGGGCTCAGAGGTGGGGAGGTGACAAAAGCAGCAGCCTTGGCCCAATTCTTGCTCCAATAGTGGGAGCCATCAGTTCCCAAGCTGGCGGTGATGGGCTCACCATACACCACGGTTCCTGACGAAGAGACAACAAGGCTGAGTACCATGACACAAGGAAGAAAGGAAGCTGCCCTTACTGGGAGTAGCCACCCACTTGGCAGCGTGTCCACAAAAACTCTCACCATCCCTTCAAAGCGGTGACAAGGACCTACGTGCCCAAGGAGGTCAAATTCCAGCCATCTGAGTCACCAGTCCATGATGTGCTCCCAAAGAGTTCACCTGGGGACCTTGCTCTTCTAACTCAACATCCTCTCCCAGGGATGCCCCACACTGCACCTCCTACACTACCAAGTTGTGAACTATCAGCACTCTTGGACTATAGTCCGGCACCCTGTCTTAACTGCTGTTGAGACTCCTGATTTTGAGTGATCCTTGGCATCTTGAAGTTAGCCTTCCTGTTCACCAAATCCTCCCCTTGCCCTCCCAACACTTCCCAGCCCTCCTTGCAGCATCTTGCTTGGTTAATGAGCTGAGAGAGGAAATTAGACGTGATATCATGGGGCTGAAGCATTTGAGAACAAATGCAGATCTGCCCAAGAGACAGACAGATCAGGGAGTCATTCCCTAAAGGGAGAGGACCCTAGTGCCACCGGACTCATTGATGAATTTGTAAGAGCAGGAAATGAAGGACATGCATAGTTACACTACTGAGGCATGAGGACTTCCAAAGCCTAGTCTAACTTAACACATTGTCAAGAAAGAATTCAGTTTCCTGATGCTCAAACAATTCCTTCCTCTCCCTCCATTCACACACAAGCCACAAAGGTGAGAATCACCTCTACAAGGTGAATGCCAATGCTTTAATGCCTGGAATACATCCTTTCCTCCCCCTCTATGCACCATCCCTTAAGCCGGGCCTTCCTTCATCATTTCTCCCCAGCTCCTTCCGACAGAGCCTCCCAACCTGACTGTAGATTTGCTTTTGCCTTCCCAACGTCTCCATTCATTCTCTGTGACACTCCCGGGGTGAACCTCCTACAGCACCACCTCCCTATACTACCTCCAGAGGCAAAACCAAACTCCTTCCCAACACCTTATGCCCTTCAGTGTCTGACCTCTCCCACTAGATCCTTTAAAACTCAATCCTGCCCTAAGCTGGTGGTGCAGTGGATAGGCGCCAGCCTGCAAACCCAAGGGTTCCAGTTTGATTCCCAGTCAGGGCACATAACCGGGTTGCAAGGCAGGTCTCCAGCCAGGTCCGTAGCTGGAGGCAGGTGACAGGCAGCCATAGTTCATTGATGTTTCTCTCCCTTTCTTCCTCCCTCCCTGCCCTTCTCTCTAAAAATAATGAATAACATATTTAAAAACAAAAATACTCAATCCCGCTCTTCACTTTAATAGTCCAATAACCACCCTGTTTTGAAATTTTTGATTCTCCACTAGATGGAGATAATGTGAAGAAAATGAATCTTCCTGGGCAGAGCAGGACTCAATAAATGCGTGTGAAATTGATTAAAGGGTGTGATCTTTTATTAATTAAAGGCATCAGAGCTGGAACTGGATGTCAGGCCAGCCTCATACTCATAGGTCTTCACCTCTCACCTCCTCCCCGAGAGGGACAGGGCATCCTGCCCCCCACAGGCTCCTCTACTCCCCACACACAAGGTCCTGGGGCCTTTCCTCTCTACAGCCTTTCCAAGGTCTTATCACTTCTTAATGAACCACAACACCCTCTGTGCTGCAGTCGCCCCTCTCAGAGCTGGCTCCTCCCAGCTATCCCTTGAGCCTCAGTAATGTCACAAAGGAGTCCCTGTTCACCAGGGAGTGTTAGAGGCCAAGGCAGGCAGCTCACCTGGGGGCATCTTAACAACCCAGCTGCAGAAGGAAGGAGGGCTCCAAACTCAGAGGAGCCTCCAGAGGAGCCTCCAGGAGAAAATGGACCATGGCTCAGAATCACTGGGAAGGTCCCCTGGTTTCCATACCTACTCATAGCCTGCCAGGTGCAACTTGGTCTGAGAAGCCAGCTGGACAGATGCATAAACAGCTCCAGCTCATCCTAATGAAGAGAAGCCCTGGTGGCTGCCAAGTCCATTTACGAAATGTAAATGGGTGAGCAGACCCAGCCCCGCGCAGTTCTCCAAGATCCCTGCTCCCACCTTTGGGTGGGCTAGGCAGCTCTTCTGCCCAAGGCCAGTCTGCAAGTGCCAATGACTGTTGTCACAGCACAAGGGTGAGGTTGGTGCAAGTTATTAGGAAAACAAAGACCCAGGACTCATAATCCTAAAGGTTTTCTAGTTTTGTTGACATGAAGAAGTTCAAGAGAGCAGAACTGCATGGAAGAAAAAAAGTGACCTGCAGGGCCTTTGAAAACCCTTGGACAAGCATCAACGGATTTTCCTGTAACTTGCTATTGCTCATCCTCAGCCTGCATCGGAAAATTGAGGACAAGGAGGAGCTGATTCCTGACTCACAGATCCCACTGCGGGAGTGCCCTTGACTGTGGCCTGCATCTCTGTCTGTGAAACACAAGTGCACTCGAGTGAGGAGCTGGTGCATGGGCTGAGTCCCAATCCCAGCACCCAGAATATGCATCTCACCACAAAGGAATGAACTGTGCCTTCAGCTTCTGGAAAACCCAGAAGTGAGTCAGTTTCAAGGCCACTGCTGACCAGACCTGCCTCCTTAGACCCAGGCTTAGACAGAACTCCTGGGCTGAGCCAAGCTGAGATAGGAGCACTTGGAGAAGGAGAGGGGCATCTTGAGGCATGTTTCTGCTTTGCCCTGCTCAGATTCCAAGGGATTCCAAGGTGCTTACTGTCTTTTGGTTTATTCCTTTTCTTCAGCCCCCAAAGACAGGGCAGGAGTTACCACCCTGTGGGAGATCCCCACCTCTGGGGGGAGTATGGGTCTCCCAACACCAATGGCTCAAAGCCTATCAGGGTGCCTCTTGCCATTTTGTATGCACAGTACCTGAGTGAGCCGGGGCTGAGCTTCCAAGCCTTGGCCAGGCCAGACACCACTGGACTGCATGCCAGAAACAATTACCACTAATAATAACAAACCACAGAAAAAGTTTAGCTGGCCTTTCCACGCTCCTCTAAATACAATGCTGATGCTGTCTTGGTGGAGCTTGAACCTTCCTGAATATATTCTCTGGGGAAAGTCTAAACTGAAGGCTGTGACCCAAGCCGGAGGCTGGCAGGCTCTCTAGGACAGCCCGGGACTGCAGAGCCTGTGGGGCAGTGTCTGCTCACCAGGCGCTGGGCCCAAGTGCATTCAGGAAGAAGAAATGGACAGCTGGGGCTGAGAAGTATTTGACAACCCCCATAAACAAGAAGCAGAGGACCCATTAGAGTTGAAACAGTGGAAAATCAGGCACATGTATTTCAACACAACCACAACATCACTGACTGGGTCTGTCTCTGTCCATCTCTCTGTCTCTCCCACCCTCTGACTCTGCCAGAGACCAATAGCCTGCCTACTCATGCATGAGTAATCCTGTCAGATTTTGTAGTGAGTGTTTATAGAAAGCGTCAAAGTTCTCTGAGATAGCCTGGGTTTGTGGAATTAGCTCTCTAATCTGATTTGATTTCGAGGCACTAATGACTCGTTTCCAGAAGTAAGGACAGCACCCTTGTCCTGCTAGGGGCATGGACATGCGCAAACTAGCCCCACTGCCAGACGCTCCTACTCCTTATTCTAAGAAGCCACATTCAGGTTGCCTGTGTACTGGATACCTTAGAACATTTCTGTCAAACTGCATATCTGAATCGGCTGGTTGTTTGTAACTACGCTGGACAAAGTAGGGTAAGGAAGGGGGCAAAACTGGGAAAACAAGGGCCTGTTGCCCCTCCAGGGCAACTTCTCCTCCCCTGGCCTTTTTCCTCTGAAGATAACATCTACACCTCAGTTATGTTTCAGCTTCAGGCCCATAAAAGCAGCAAAACCAGGTGGGTGACACCAGGACCAGCTGCAATGACTAAGACCTGCCCTGCCGCTGAGCAATCAAAGAGCACACCTGGAAAAATGATGAATATTACACTAAAACTCTCCCCCTGAGACCGCCCCTAAAAGTCCCACCTGCAAGGGAGAGAGAAAAATCTCAAGACAAAGGACCCAGCTGCTTTCCCTCTGGGGAGCAACCTGTGCCATCCCTCTTCTCCCCCAACTTCTTCCTTGAGTCTCCTAAATGCCAAGACTATGAGAGCTGCCAGCTTATCCCAGGCTGATCCCCTGAACTTGTCCCCAAAGCCCCCTTTCCTCTGACTTCCCAGTGAGCTAAAGCAGCCAGCCTGGGCTCTCCTGTTGATTCTGTATGCTAGGTCCTTCCTTGTTTCACGGTCCCCATCTTTAATAATTGAACCCTCACAGTCACCCGGACTCATGACTCATGTTGTGAAACCTTTCGTACATGAAGTCAAGAGCCTACACATTACTGCTGGCCCTCAGGAGACTTCTCCAGCCAGCCCCAGTCTGGTAACAGGAGAACGCAGAAGGCTGTCTGCCAGATAGTCATGCACTCACTGCCTACATGCTTTCACCAGCAAACGGAATGCGCCAGCAGCCACCCAGGATTTTCCAAGTGGATAACCTGCAGCCTGAGGAGCAGATCCAGAGAAAAACCCCCATGGGACCCTCAGTAGAAAAAGAGCTGGCTGAGGGTCCTGAACCCTGGGTGCTGTTTCTCATGGGCTGAATGGTCTGAAGGGCAAGATACTCCACTTCCACATTTCAGTTTCTCTTTCAGGCAAGTCTATGAAATCAACCAATGTCTAAGTTTTACTGAAGAGTAAGCACTGCTCCGGGTATTCTGGTCCTGGCTGTGTTCTCATTTCTTTCTCTGAAGAAAGGGAGGCAGCAGATGCCAGGCTGTGCCCGGGAAAGACCTGTGGTCATGGTGAGTCAGGCAAGCATGTGTCAGTAGTTCTCACTTATATATTTCATCTCATATGCTCACTTTCCCAAACACCCCATTAGACTTAGGACCATCAGTCTCTGGGTGGGGAGCACATGAGGCAGGGGGTGGGTTTAATAAGAGAGAAGATACAGGGTTATGACTTCTCAACAACTCCCTTTTGCAGAGACATGGCAAGTCCTCTCACACAGCCCAAAACCGGCAGGTATGTGTCTGCAAACTGTGGTGCCTTCCCTCTATGAGGTAAGCACACCTGGCCGCACCTGTTTGGTGACACTGACCACTTGCCATGGTGACTTTCTGCCAGCATCCCTCCCCTGCTACTGAAGGAGCCAAGTGCTGGAACCATGTCTGGTCGGTGGCACAGAGGCCTAAAGTATCAGAGTAAACATAAATAGTAAAAGCTCTTGAATGAATGAAAAATCTCTCCAATTTATAGATGAAGAAACAGAGTAGCAGAAGCTGGCCTCACACATGCCTCCAGGGACCTAAAGAGTCCACCAGAAAAGAACTTCTAGCAGAGAACCCTGCCCTGCAGACGTGAACATGACAACAGCAGGTGCAATTATTATATGTACCTGTATGGACAACATCTCATTTATGCATCCCCATCACCCAGTATGATGAGTCACGGTTACTGCCCTCCCTTTGCAGGTGGGAAAATGACATCTAGAGATAACACCTGACCTGCCCAGCCTCAAATGCCAGTGCACAGCCAACCTGGGATTGTACACATGACACGATATTGATCCCAGAGTGCTAATGCACAATATGGCTACGTTATACTGCTTTTCTTCTCGGTCCATGTTGTCCATGATAGTGCTAGGAGTCAGGCTTCAGTTTTACTGGCTTTGTTGAGGAACTAAACCCCAACAGATACCAACAAGAAGATGGTCCCAACATTTCTTCTATTAAAATAATCTCAAAGCACAAAGTTGGGTATTCCACATGGATAATCTAGGCTGATGCCCAATATGCAACAATCTAAGCCCAACACACCCCTTACCAGCTCCATGGTTCAGTATACTCACCCGCAAAGCCAAACACTACAAAAACCCCTGCCAGGCTGCCTCCCACAGTTGTTATGAAGTTCCAAGAAGGCAGTCTTACAGCCCACAAAGCAGGCTAGGATTTCTTATCCTTCCTCACAAGCACCTGAGAGCATTGGAAATTTCCCAGCAGCTCAGGCTGCTCTAAAGTAAAGGCTTCCAAGGACTAGATTGAGCGAGAATTCAAACGCAAGAGCCTCCCTGGGAACCACGGTGCAGGCACAGTTGGGACTCACACCTAGAAGGTTCTGGAACAAAAGACGAAAATAGTCCCTTCTTCACATTCATGCCCTAATACTCACACAGGATCAGTCATAAAGACAGCAGGACATCATCAGGCACTGAGTCACAGGGTATTAGAACAGGGCTGGTTTGCATAATAATATACTCCAGCTCCACCTCTTCAAATGAGGAAACTGAGGCACAGAAAGGAAAAGGAGGTCCAGCACACCCAGCGGGGCCCAGCTCAGAGCTCTGCACCCTGCCACCCCAGACCGTTGAAGACTAAATGCAAAAATAAGGCCTCAGTTTTTAAATTACATTATATTGCATGTTTAATCATTTTTAACTCACATTAAATGTTTAACTTACTGTCTTATCATCTGAGTACAGTATGGTATGGTTGTTAAAACAAATAAAATAAGCAGCATTCTCTCTCCCCCTTTTCAGACACTGTGCTACCCGGAAGCAGGGGCTGTGACTAACGTTGGGTACTAGGCTGATTCCCACATGCCATTGTAGGACACACGGGTGCCTAGGTGACAGAGGGCTTCAAAGAGGCAGTTCCTTCCAGCCACCAGGAGAGGGCAGGCTTTCAGGGAGATGGCGGTGCAGCCACCCCATTCACTCTAGAGCCTGTGAATTAAGGCCCCAGGAGCACTCAGAGGAACAGGGCCATCTGGAAGCCATCCTCTCTCGGGACCAGCTGACTCAGTGGTCACGGGCAAGTTTGATCTACATCTTGCCTCATGTCACCCATCAGTGAAGAAACCCTAGTCCTCATCCATGTGGATCCCATCCCACAGAGAAATAGAAACTGAACCAGAGGTCAAACTATTCTCTTATTCACAGAGAAAGAAAGATGCAAAGAGATAAAGGGAGAGGAGACTGAGAGAGAGAGACCAAGTAGAGATATAAACCAGGAGAAAATAGGACAGAGCTCAAGAAAGAAATGGAGAGAGGAACAGAGTAAGAAATGAAGAGAAATTGAGAAATATAGCACTGGAGAGACCAGAGAGGAAGGAGGGACGAACGAAGAGTGTGAGAGAGAAAGGCCCTTTATGACATTCCTGTTCACATCAGGTGGAGAGCCATCCTTCAAGTTCACAGGCAGGGTCAGGCTCCCTGGACATGAAGCTACACTCCCAAGAACAGAGCACGTGGTGTGATTATCCAAACCCACTGCCAAGGGCAGGCTGCAGCTGGTCTCCACAGCATCCATAATGGATGAGGTGCCCCTGGAATGGCCTCTGGAAGCTGCACTTAGTAAACGAGTTCCCAAGAACCTTCTTGGTGGACTTCCAGTAACAGGCGAGCCAGCCTCAGTTCAGGACATACATACATACACAATGTACAGGGAGTGACCTGTGCACCCGGAACACTGGACAAGACATGTCCGCAGCAACATGCCTCGTTGCACGCCCCCACCAGCTCTCACCCAGCAGAAATCACTACTGCCATGAGGGGAAATGCATTTTGCAACAGACGATCCTGCAGCAGATGGAAACTGCTGTCATCTGTGCATGTGTCTGGTTTACTTAGACTGCATCAGATTAAACCTAGCCTTGCTACAGAGGGGCAGGAGGGAATGTGTCTCCCACTCTCTTCTGTGCACGGCTATGAACAGATGCAAGCAAGGCCGCAGCAGGAGAAACCGGAGCTCCCTGCATCGCTCAGCTGTAATTAGGTTAATGCTAGAACGTGGTGACAGCAGACCACTTGGCATGAGGGCCTGGAAAAGGAGCCCTCCTCCCTCCCGAACCTACTTGTAGGCAGACAGCCGGGAGCACTCACCCTTTTTCCGGGCCTGGGCGATGACTTCGGCTGCGCTCTTGCTCATCACTTTGGTGACGTACAGGGGGCAGTTGGTCTGGTTAGCAATAGTAATCGAACGATTGACAGCTTCAGCCTCGACCTATGGAATAGCACCTGAATGTAAGAGCTGTCCCTGCTCCATGAGCCCACCTTTTCCCTCCACCCTGCAGGAAAGACCAAGGTGAATGGGAGACCCTTGCGGCCCCAAGGTTCCACCCTGAGTGGCACCACAGAAGGGGGACATGCCCCACCCAGTGTCCCTCTGTATTGAGGGAAGTCAGGGAACATTCCTTCCTAACCCCTCTGAGTGGGTCTAAGTGTGGTCAAGAGGCCTGCAAAGGCAGCATAAGGCTAGAGTCTGTAAGAAATGCAGTTTCTTGGGCCCTGTACCTCTTGGAGGTGGGACCTAGAAAAATGGGTCTTAATAACTGTAGGTGGTTTTTATGCTTGTGAATGTTTGAGAAACACCGTGCACAAAAACGCTGCGCCCAATTCACATGCATTCATTCCCATTGCATGGTCCTGAGTCAAGGTGTTCTGTGAATGATGGATCATGTGCACTGGGCTTCTGTCCCACACCCACAGAGGACGCCAGCACCGCCCAAGGGACAATGCACCTTCATAGGATTCTGGGAATGGAGTTGTAGCACTTGAACAAACCAGAGGCCCTCTGTGTGTCAACATGACCATGGCCAGCCACAGACGGGTATGAACTTCAGCACAATGGGAAAGAGCTGCCTTAATTAATAATCTGATTCTTTAAACCTAATGTACCCAGGGATGAGATTTCAAAGACCCCATGTGCTCACTGCTACCTGATCAGGTAAGACTACTTTGAATAAGTTATATCTTACAGAGGAATCAGCCATGTGTGCTTACAGTGGGCAACTGAAAAAGCAAGTAAAACTGTGGAACAAGTCTCAAAAAGGCTTTTGCTCCCTCCCAAATCCTGGCAAATGCCTGTGGCCTCAACTCTTTGAGGCAAGGGGGCTAGAGCCTTGCTAGGTTCTTATATCCTCCATTGCCCACTCTCAATAGTCCACAATGCAATGCCTGGTCTACAGCAGGTGCTAGAAAATGTTTACTGCACAAATAAATGACTTCATTCTATATTAATGGCTAATACTACGCTGTTCCAGAGAAAGCTATGATTTTTCACAAGAAATGACAGAACTCGTAACTGAATCATCTTAGTCACCAAGTTTCTGTAGGAGAGTGGCCAAGAGCTGAAGTTCTATAATTACATTAACTAGTAATCCAATCTAACAAACTAAGACAACTTCATTCACATTTGCCTTTTCAGGGGTCAAATATGTGAAGAGAGATGTCTAGAAATCTAAGGGCAAACCAAATGGCTCTTGAAAAAGCTCATTAAACATTCAAATGTTTTTAATTCCTGGAATAGCTAAATGATCAGCCCTCTCTCTCCTCAGTTCCAGGCCCTCTGGCCCAGGTAGCACAGAGGAAGGACATCCTGCGTCTCTGCTGCAGTCACCCCCAGAAGTCCACAGAGTATAGTGTGAAAAGGACTTCCCTAGAATCTTCATCACTTCCCCCCAACCCAGACACTGAAAGAGAACAGAGCCACTATTCATAACCGCGTGGGAGCCATGGGTGGGGACCAGACTGTCCTCAGAGAACTGGAATGTGCAATCATCCTAATTAGGGAGCAAATAGAGCACAAGGGCCTACCCCAGACAACCGGCTCCCAGGAAGAATTGGGCCCTAGAGTTCTGTCTAGCCTCACTCACTCACCCATATGGAGTTCTGACCCCCCGCCTGTCCCAGCCCCGCCACAGCCTGGAATGCAGGCAGAGCCACACTACAGGTTACCTTGTGGAGACAGGTCATTTAACCCCCAGCTCTCCAGTCTGCACCCAGAATCATGGAAGGATCACATTTTACCCATCTGTGTGTATAGGTGTGTGCCTATGATGTACTGCATACATTGTCTTACACACACCGAGCTCTGCCTTAAATACTACTGCTTTAAAACATTATGAAAAGTGTTACAATTAAAAATAAAAATGTTTATTTGCCTCATTATATAGTACTCAGGGTTTTGGGGATCATTTAGCCCTGCTTTCTGATTTTAACGATGAAGAACCCTAAGATCCAGAGAGAAAAGAACACTATAGGAATACAGAGTGTCAATACACACACCAGCATCAATACACACACCAGCACCAGGACACACAGCAATAACAATACACAAAACACCCAGACACACAACAATGTCACAACACACACCAGCACTGGGGCACATAGCAGTGTCAGTACACACACCAGCGCAAATACACACAACACCAAGACTCACACCTGTATCAGTACATACACCAGCTCCACAAAGGACACAACATGCCCTTCATGGCTCAGTCCCCCACTGTCTGCATTTCCTAGCCACACCTTCCCACAAGGTCATCAGGAAGTTCTTTCTCAGTAAGGAATTCTTCATTACCCTCATCCCCGCATCCTCCCTCTGCTCCTGAGACAGAGTCTTAGGCTGTAACTCACTCAGAGCCCTGTCACCCTGATCTGACCTAGCCACTTTCCACGTCCTTCTTTCCCCCTCAGGAGGGGCACTTTCTCATTCCCCTCGCTGCTCCCCCTGCCCTCCAGGGCATGTCATATGCGTGTTCAGCATCACTGAGGGATAGGTGGTTTCTAATTTCTGCATTCTCTGCATCTCCCTTTCTACTTTCTCAGCTACAAACTGGGGGGAACCTGCTAGTAGCCTCCCAGCTAGGTCCGCAGAGTGAGGGAAACTTTCATGCCGTTCCAGCACCGGTGAGCCACCTGGGCTGGCAGCAGGTCACAACTGTGCAGAACTACATTTCCTAGGTTATCAACAGCTATGTCCTATTGGCAGCATCTCCCTAACTGAACTGTGAAGCTCTAGTTCCCCCAGAATGGTCCCATATTTTATTCTCGTTATTGCTCATCTAAAGATTAATACACAACAGATTCCTGGCAACAAAGAAAATGGTCACCAGCAACCGAGAAGGTGCCGATGATGCCTGGTGGCTGCCAGGCTGCCACAGGGAGCACAAGGCCTGTACCTGGCAGAGGGCAGGTGCCATGGAATCAGCTGAGAAAAGGAGGGACCAGGAGAACAGGCACAAGAGAAAGTCCCAAAGCAACAACTGCTACTGGGAGACTCCTGTGTCAATCATGGAAAAATGGTTGGCTTTCGTGGAACGGTGCTCCTCTTCGGCCTGTTCAGGGAACCCAAGGTGGGCTTTGCACCCTGTTTGGGGGCTTGCAGGGATCTGGGGGTACAGAGCAGAACGCAGGGGAGAGCAGGAAGCAAGCCCCACGAAGACTCTAAATTTAAACAAGTGTAGAAATAGCCATATAACAGGTGAATGGCATTTGCTTTATCAAAGCCAACATCTTCCTACCACCTGTACAGCGAGTTGGAACAGGTTGGTGCAGCTCCTCTGCCAACCAAGTGGATGAAAGTGAGAGGAAACTTTGTAATTAAGCTCAGCCCAAGCATCAGCACCTGGTTACATGGACCCACTGATTCGATGCTAGGTTGGGACTCCCATGTACATGTGTGCATGTGTGTGCACACATGTGCATAAAACCAGGCTCGGGTACTTTAGCATCAGCTACTGAGACTGTCTCCCTCTCTCCTACGAGCAGCCTCCCCAAATCACTGTCCACAGCAGGGCACAGCACAGGGCTCCCCGCAGCTAACGCAGGGGCCTCAAGAACCCACCTTCACCCTCCTCCCCTTGTGCTGGCTCTGGCTCACACCCCAGCTTTTTGGCATGCATGGGTAGGCTGGATGGTCAGGAAAGGACCTCTATCCCATGGCCTGGAGAGGAACATACAATACTGAAAATTTAATAGTTTCTGCCCTTTTAGGTAGAGGGGAAAATGTCCTCAGGGCCTCAGATGGTGTTGACAGTGTCCTGGTGTGTATGTGCCTGTGTTTCTGTGACTGCTCGTGTCAGTGCGCGTGGCTCCGTGTCTGTGACTCTGTCTCTGTGTGCAACTGTGTCTCTGTGCATCTGTGTGTATCTTCTGTGTCTGTGACACCGTCCGTCTCTGTGCATCTGCCTGTATCTATGCATGTTACCTGTATCTAACTGTGTGGCAGTGTGTGTGTCTGTATCTGTGCCTGTGCGCGCCTGTATCCAAGTATGTGGCTGTGTGTGTAGGACTGTGTGAGTGAGTTTGCAGCAGGAAAGGCAGGATTAAAGACGTATAAGCCCTCAATGTAAGCCAGTGCAAGTGGCTCCCTCCTCTACTGTTCTCCGCCTCACATTCTTCCTTTTTCAGCCTCACTCCTGCCCCAAACAAAGCTTGAGGAAAAAAGGGTGGTGGATGCCAAGCTGCCTCACCCCACCCACCCCAGCCTGTTGATAGCATCTTCAATTCAGACCTTGTGAATCGTTTTTTTTTCCTGGGGGAGCAGGCTCCTGTACCCATGGACCCTAACATGCTCATGTCCTGATTCAGCAGGAACATCTCAGGTCTGAAGTTCTGAATTTGGGGGCCCTGCTCCCATTCACACTCCTCTTGTCAGACATCTCTCTCCACCTCTTTCGGGGGGGTGGGGGGGAGTCCCAATTTTGGGTCAATATCCAGTGGCTTGATGATTTCATCTGCCCTTCTCCATACCTGCCCTTTTCCATTACTTATTTCCAGGAAAAAGAAAGTTTGTTCATTTGCAGGAGAGTCCCCAGCATTATCTTTGCCCAGAGTCACCAGGTCCTCAAACACCTGACCTTGAACCTTCATTAATGAGCCAACTCCAGAGAAGCAATGAAAGGTCACAAATTCTGCTTTAAAAAAACATTCTCCACCACATACCATGTGGGCTCCCCCGCTGTACTTGCAGCCTCACCATCCAAGTCAGCAGTTCTCAACCTCTGTGCCTGCATGTCCCCTGCTCTTCATTTTCCCACCAGACTGGAAAAGATTCCATCTACCAACCCCTGCTGATTACCCTGTGCAGACTTACCATGGAAAATGTATGATTCCCTTATGCTTTTTAAACATGGAGAAGTTTTCAGATCCCTGAGACTGTTTCGGTGACTGGCGAGATTTTTAGACACCCCCAGGTATGAACCACAGAACCCAAATTGTAGAACGCTGATAAAAAGCTGTTTGTGTAACCCCAAGAAAGGGCTGGAGAATCCAAAATGGAGAGAGGCATCTTTAAGCCAGGCAAGCTGCACTGTTGTACCCCATGGCTCGGTCTAACCCTTTGCTTTGCCCGAGTAGACACACGCAGGTAACATGTGGCTTCCAGAGGGACCTAAATCCACATCTGAGAAGCCTCATCTTGATAGCCAGAGGGGGGTTCTGAGTGGCTCTGGCAGCCCAAAGGACGTGAGAGGTGCATATTCCTTTCCACTCACCTCCTCAGGTCGGCTCAACACATGTCCCTCGGGGCCCGTGATGCCCAGGTCCAGGATCCGCTGCTGCTCCTGAAACGGTGAATAGGGGAGCTGTGTGCATGCATGCATGTGTGTGACTTCAAGTAGGTCTGACTGCTAGAGACCTGGTAATAATAATAGCTCAGGCAGAACATAAAAATGGCGCTACTGACCACTTGGCCCTCCTCCCAATGCCCCATGAGAGAAGGGCTCATGGGCCCGTTCTCAGTCCTGCCTGGGCTGCAACAAATCAAACATAGCTGGGTCCCAAATACATGCAGCAGCTTCCCCAAGATGCCACAGTGTAAACTGTGTGTGGGAATCTATGCCCCACCCACACAGGCAGCTGCGTCCCAGCAGTGGCATGAATGGCATCTCTGTGGAAGGGGGCAGGCCACACGTCCTCAAGAACACAAGAGGTGCCTATGGCGCTCACTATCAGCGAGACTGTCTGCACAGCACCCCGGTGTCCCGTCGGGTCTCCCTGCCTTTCCACCTGGAATGGAATTCCAGAAGTTGTCCCTTCCTTGAACCTGTCCCCCACCATGGGTCATGCAGAAAAAAACGATGGATAGAAAGGCTGGTACCTCTGCGATAATGTCGCCATTCTCTGCGTGTACTTGGGCGATCGCACCAATATCCCGGATCACGCTCAGTACTTCATAGATCTGCAAAAAGGGAGATGGTATCAGAGATGGGAATCCCATCTTCCTGTTCACAGTACAGACCGCTCCCTGTAGCCTCAGGGATCAGAACTGGAACCCTCTCCCCAACTGCTTTTACAGCTGTTTTTTAAACATGCCATGAGGGCAATGTTTCTGGCCACATGGGGCAGAACAAAACCTCTCAGAAATGAACCGAGGCCAGGGAGTATGTGAACTGGGAGTGAGAAGCTCACAGTTGGCACCAGGCCCCGAGTACACCTCTCAACCATGCAGCCCCACAGCAGGCTGGTCCCAGAGCCTGGTAGAACACCAGTCCTGGGCACTGGGCTCATAGCCTCCCCAAAGGTAAAGGGCAATCAAGGACTTTATCCACCAGCCATTTCTCCGGAAGCTGAGGGAAATACATGCTCTGGAGGCAGCTTTCAAGATAACAGCAAAGGCCACAGTGTCCCAAATGCCAGGGAACCTGTTCAGAAAAGCCAACTTTGTTACCTGGGAATCTGTGAGCTGGAAACGATCTTTAAAAGCCATGTATACCAGGAAGGAATTTACCCCTGCAGGACAGACAAGATAGACAAAATACATGATTATAACAGATCATCCAAATAACCTGGAAGAGAATAAAAGTTACAATACCATGCACATGTGTATGTATACAGGGTGAGGCAACAGTAGAAAAAAGGAAAGATTATTTCATTATTACAACAGTTTTGTTAACTGTTTTTGCATACTTACAACTGTAAACCTATTTTTGCCCCGCTCTGTATAGAGACTGAAAGAAAACCAGGTGAAGCAAGAATGATAAAGCAAATGAGGTAAAACATAAACAAATGACAAATCTGGAAATAGGGCGTAAAAGTTCTTTTTTAGTAGTTACACAATTTTCCTCTAAGTTGAAAATGATATTAAAATTAAACGTTTCTCTAGACCACCAACTTACACCATACACCAAAATAAACTCAAGATGGATAAAGGATTTAAACATAAGCAGTGCCACCATAAAGGTCCTGGAGAAAAATAGAGGCAGTAAACTTTTGGATATCCTACACAAAAATATGTTTACTGATACTTCACCAAGGGCAAAGGAAATCAAAGAACGAATCAACAAATGGGACTATATCAAATTGAAAAGTTTCTGTTCAGCTAAAGAAAATATCAGCAAAATTCAAAGGGAACCAAGCCCTGGCTGGTAGCACGGTGGTTAAGGCGCCGGCCTGCGAACCCAAAGGTCGCAGGTTCGATTCCCCAGCCAGGGCACATAACCAGGTTGCGAACCAGGTCTCCAGTCAGGTCTGTGGCTGGAGGCAGGTGAAATGCAACCATACATTGATGTTTCTTTCCCCCTCTGCCTCTCTCCCTTCCCCTCTTTCTAAAAATAATGAAATAAAATCTTTAAAAAAAAAAATTTCAAAGGGAACCAACTGTATGGGAAAACATAATTGCCAATGATACCTCAGACAAGGGTCTGATCTCCAAAATATATAAAGAACTAATGCGACTCAACACCAGGGAGACAGACAGCCCAATTAAAAAATGGGCAAAGGACCTGAACAGACAACTCACTGAGGAAGATATACAAAGGGCCCAGAGGCATATGAAAGAATG